>CALYLW010001609.1:5799-118066 GCA_944989445.1 Ampullaceana balthica | reverse complement strand
TACCTAAAAACAATTTAAAAAAAAATAATTTCTACGGTGTATATATACAAAGGGGTCGAAACGTCCGGGGTCGAATCGTCCAGGGTCGAAACATCCTGTGGTCGAACTGGCAGGGTCGAACCGTCCGGAGTCTATTCGTCCGGGGTCGAAGTGTCCGTAATTCTTTATACCACTCTGTACAGTAGTTCTCTCATAGGCCTATTCCCTTGGAGTAATTGCAAACGCCGACGATGATCGGTGTATGCTCCTCATGGACGAGATGATCGGTCTATGCCCCTCATGGACGAGATGATTGGTGTATGCCCCTCATGGACGAGATTATCGGTCGATTCCCCTCATGGATGAGATGATCGGTGTATGCCCCAAGTGGACGAGATTATCGGTGTATGCCCCCCATGGACGAGATGATCGGTGTATTTCCCAAATGGACGAGATGATCGGTGTATGCCCCTCAAGGACGAGATGATCGGTGTATGCCCCAATGGACGAGATGATCGGTGTATGCCCCTCATGGACGAGATGATCGGTGTATGCCCCTCATGGACGAGATGATCGGTGTATGCCCCTCATGGACAAGATGATCAGTGTATGCCCCTCATGGACGAGAGGTCTCAACAACAAAAACATCATATACAGCAGTGCTTCTCAAACTTTTTAGCATGGTGGACAGGCAAGGGTTTTTCCATCGCACCAGGGACCGGTGCACTATTTTCCCTAGACAGACGGTGTAGCGACATGAGCCCCCACATGGCGTACAGCCCTAAAACATTTGGCATAAATATGATACATGTCATCCAACAATTTGGAAAAGAATAAACAATTTTCTTCACTCTTGATGATGGTCGTGAACAGTAACTACTTTATTTAAACTTTTGTTTTCATCGGCAAGGACTGAAACTATAAATTGTTCTCTAAATATACTTTTTAATCTCGTAATTTTTCAAAATGTGGGCTTAATTTTTATAAATGATAAAACAAATATATTAATAGTATATAATTGTCCCATAACTATGCTAGTAACAAAGTCAATTTTAATTATATTGATTTAGTTTCTAAGTTCAATTTTTCAATTTTATAAAACATTAGAAATTTAAAAATATCATAAAATAGATTTTTTGGGGGTGGCCAATGAATTGTTAACCGATAGATTTGAAAATCATTGCATTGTATTGTCATTACATCCCTAAATATAGGGACCGAAGTCAAGTGGCTGGCCACTTTCATATAGAAATACCATTCCAAAGATCTCATGTTTCGTTTCACATTTAGATAAAGATACATATAGATTAAACATAATTATAATCATTTCAAAGTTTCTGTAATTTTTGAAAATATGAAATATTTAAAATGAATTTTTTATTTGAATTAATTTTTTGCAAACGAAAGTTTAAGTTCTTAAAAAAAGATTTTTGGTAAGTATCACAAGCTACTAATAATAATCATCAGGGAATTGTAAATTAAGTTTCAAAAGAGTTGACAAGAAATTCACAATTCCTATCTTGTCTCCTACAATTTATCAAGAAGAACGCAATTGATAAAATAAATTAGTACCGGTGTTTTATGGTGCAGCGAATACGTGCAAATAATTTGTAATGCACGAGAGTTTAACAATAAAAATTTATTTTAGGATTGAGTGTTCTTTCTCACAGACAAAATCTAGTTTCTATTTGTATACCCATAAAGTGAAGTGAGTGTTGAGACCATTCGATAGAACATCGCTGCGTGAGGTGTTCGGATAACGGCATCATCCACACCTACAAAACCAAATTGAATATACGAAGATAGACATTTATCTTATCTTATCTATACAGACGCTCCTTCTATGCAGAAGATAATTGAGTCCACATACCATGACAGATGATCTGTTTGCTAGTTCACAGGCCACGGCTATGAGGGTTCCACGCATTACCCAGCCGCCTAACTAGTGTTAGGTACAAATTCGGAGCTGGGTTACTCAGGGACGCCCTAGGCCCCGGGAACAAATCCCTTCCTTCGAATTGATTGGAACCACTGACCAGGGGCGGATCAAGACTGCATGGGGCCCCTGGCTGCAATTTAAACTGGGGCCCTATCCAGCCAGTGTTACCTTTAGATAAAATGATTGCTAGCAGCTTCTTTAAGACTGTAACTTGTAACTATTCAGTAAATATAAGATATATGAAAAAAACCGAACACGAAGAAATAACTGTTTGCGATATCGTAAAATTCAGTGTAAAAGACAATTTAAAGAATAAAAATGCAAATTTTTAAAAATGCCACACCCCACCGGGGAATCGATCCCGCGACCGCTTGCATCAATGGCCTATATACTTCTGATAAATTTGGCAATTTACGATATAAGTGATATTCTTTCATAATTTCACTTTGTAAGCCTATCAAATCAGGTTTTTCCGATTTACTATTTTAAGACTATTGTGTCAGAATAGAGATCAGATTAATAACAATAGATACCATTTTATTAATTTGTTTAAATTATCATAATTTCAGCGATTTGTTTAAACATTTGTCCATTTTTATTATAAAATATACTAAATTTGGGGGCCCCTAAATCATCGGGGGCCCCTGGGTTTAGCCCTTTTAGCCCCCCCCCCTTAATCCGCCATAGCCCCTGATCATCGGTACGCTAGTCGTGTGCGCTGCCACTCGACCGCCGCGCCCACCACGCTTTTCAAGTGATGCTAGAACGAATTCGTTTCGCTAATCAAGCTTCGGTTTAATTTATGTTCCCATCATCTAATTGTGAAGATGAGTGAGACTGTGTTTAATGCTCAGCATTCATTTTTATTCTATTTTTAAACATATCCTCCACTCTGGGTTGCACATATCTACAGCACTCTTACTTTATTGTTCTAAGATCCTCTAAAGCAATCTCACTTTATTGTTCTAAGATCCTTTACAGCATTCTTACTTTATTGTTCTAAGATCCTCTACAGCACTCTTCCTTTATTGTTCTAAGATCCTCTACAGCACTCTTACTTTATTGTTCTAGGATCCTCTACAGCACTCTTAATTTATTGTTCTAAGGTCCTCTACAGCACTCTTACTTAACTGTTCTAAGATCCTCTACAGCGGTTGCCCCAAATCCTCGGGCCGCGGTCCGGTACCTGGCCGTAGACCAAATGGTATCAGGCCGCCAAAGGAACATTAAATTTTTACATTTTATTTTCAGTGGTGTATTTTTCTCGGCATTGTGAAGTCGTTCCATGGGCAAGGTGCAAAAACGTGTGACCAGTTTTGGCAGCTCTTCGTCAAAGTCAAAAGAACATCAATTACACGTCGCCGCAGATCGGAACAACCACCTACCAATACAATAAATGTCTGCGCTCCTTTATTATGCACGCCTTTTATGGGCCCCCGTGTTGGCAAACTATTATACTTCTCTTTTCCGAGCACGCCACAGAAAAGATGGAGAGCACAAAAACCTTTGTCAAAATCGTCGTCATGGTAACGCCAACACAATGCGACACATACCTTGAGCTGTGCATCTCAGCGATATCATATTTTATTTTAAAATAGTTGTGTTTAAATAAAATTGTGAAAATCAGGGGCGTAATTTACCGAAAAGTCCAATGTGGTTTTAGGTGTAATATTTATTTGAAAAATACTCAGAAAAGCCACAGGATGGCGTGTTCAAATTTGTGAATTGATTCGCTAATAAAAGTCTTAAAAAAAACTAACTGTTTAAAAAGGTTCGTTAAATTTTAAATGCGTATTTGGGAAATAAAAACAAAATTATCAAATAAATGGATAATTTAAAATTATATCATCATTTATTCTCATAAATTTGTATAATACTAACGACCTATATAAAGCCTGTAAACCACATTCTCAGTACAACCTTATCAAATCAAGTATGTTCGTAAACATAGAGGTTTTTTAAAATGAAATAGATTTATATTAGAGGATTCATATTAAATTTAGTTTACATTAGAACAAAAGATGAACAAACGCCATTCTTTCGCCCTTGTAACCTTATGAATATTAAATTGATATTATTAACGTGGGCTGTACAATTTAATTAATTAATTTACCTCTAATTAATAACAAGTCGTTTGAAATTCTTTTAAGTCTCCAATTACATGCTGACAAAAGTCTTGTATGTGATTACAATGGTAGCGCCGTAACTACACGTTGTCTCCAACCAGTGATGTGGTCAATATCAGTGACAGATGGCAGTAGAGGGACAATTAAGAGACGTCAGCTGGCATGGTTCGGTCACGTGCTGTGAAATGATAGCCTGACAATTAAGAGACGCAAGCTGGCATGGTTCTGTCACGTGCTTTGATGTGATAGCCTGACAATTAAGAGACGTAAGCTGGCATGGTTCTGTCACGTGCTATGACATGATAGCCTGACAATTAAGAGACTCAAGCTGGCATGGTTCGGTCACGTGCTGTGACATGATAGCCTGACAATTAAGAGAAGTAAACTGGCATGGTTTTGTCAAGTGCTGTGACATGATAGCCTGACAGTTAAGAGACGCAAGCTGGCATGGTTTTGTCAAGTGCGGTGACATGATAGCCTGACAATTAAGATGCGCAAGCTGGCATGGTTCTGTCACGTGCTGTGACATGATAGCCTGACAATTAAGAGACTCAAGGTGGCATGGTTCGGTCACCTGCTGTGACATGATAGCCTGACAATTAAGAGAAGTAAACTAGCATGGTTTTGTCAAGTGCTGTGACATGATAGCCTGACAGTTAAGAGACGCAAGCTGGCATGGTTTTGTCAAGTGCTGTGACATGATAGCCTGACAATTAAGATGCGCAAGCTGGCATGATTCGGTCACGTGCTGTGACATAATAGCCTGACAATTAAGAGACGTAAGCTGGCATGGTTCGGTCACGTGCTGTGACATGATAGCCTGACAATTAAGAGACGCAAGCTGGCATGGTTCTGTCACGTGCTTTGATGTGATAGCCTGACAATTAAGAGACGTAAGCTGGCATGATTCGGTCACGTGCTGTGACATGATAGCCTGACAATTAATAGACGTAAGCTGGCATGGTTCTGTCACGTGCTGTGACATGATAGCCTGACAATTAAGAGACTCAAGCTGGCATGGTTCGGTCACGTGCTGTGACATGATAGCCTGACAATTAAGAGAAGTAAACTGGCATGGTTTTGTCAAGTGCTGTGACATGATAGCCTGACAGTTAAGAGACGCAAGCTGGCATGGTTTTGTCAAGTGCGGTGACATGATAGCCTGACAATTAAGATGCGCAAGCTGGCATGGTTCTGTCACGTGCTGTGACATGATAGCCTGACAATTAAGAGACTCAAGGTGGCATGGTTCGGTCACCTGCTGTGACATGATAGCCTGACAATTAAGAGAAGTAAACTAGCATGGTTTTGTCAAGTGCTGTGACATGATAGCCTGACAGTTAAGAGACGCAAGCTGGCATGGTTTTGTCAAGTGCTGTGACATGATAGCCTGACAATTAAGATGCGCAAGCTGGCATGATTCGGTCACGTGCTGTGACATGATAGCCTGACAATTAAGAGACGTAAGCTGGCATGGTTCGGTCACGTGCTGTGACATGATAGCCTGACAATTAAGAGACGCAAGCTGGCATGACTCGGTCTCGTGCTGTGACATGATAGCCTGACAATTAAGAGACGTAAGCTGGCATGGTTCGGTCACGTGCTGTGACATGATAGCCTGACAATTAAGAGATGCAAGCTGGCATGATTCGGTCACGTGCTGTGACATGATAGCCTGACAATTAAGAGACGCAAGCTGGCATGGTTCGGTCATGTGCTGTCACATGATAGCCTGAAAAAAAATCATCCTTTCTAGGCACTGTAGAAGGGGGCCGACGAAGAGGTCGACAGCGGAAAAATTGGCTTTGCAACATAAAAGATTGGACATGGCTGAGGTTGAATGAATTACTGGCCGCCACTTAAGATAGGCGAATGTGGAGATCGTTGTCTTTTGATGTGTCCATGCGCCCCTCCCAACGACCGAAAAGGTCACGGGACTGATGATTATGATAATGATGTGTGACAGATCACAGGAATTGTGTTTTTCTCGATACTTTTTTTTGCAGGAAATTTCACGTATTAGAATTAACAACAAAATACGAACGATTGTTTTAAACGTTGTTGCACAAGTATGGAACCAAACACGTTTAAGTGGGGCAAGAATACATTATTTTTCCTTTGAACTTGTACCTTAAACACAAAGTAGGAGCTAAAATTTAAAATATATATTTCAAAATTTCTTTCTTTATTTCTTTGTTTTCAACTCCGTTAAAAACACACCACAATATTGCTAACATTTTAAACACTTTGTTTTTAATGTTGTACCCTGTGTTAACGTTTCCCATAGTCGTTTGAAAAATCTCACGTTTCAGTTTTAATTACCTCAAATCATTGGCAGATTAGGGGGTGGGGCTTATTGGGCTAAAGCTAGGGGCCCCCAATTTTTAACGACCCCCAAACATATTATATTGTATAATAAAGAGTGCGACTTTATATTATCTTTTGTGAAGAAAATGTCATTCAAATTCAAGATTGCTGTGGACAGTCATATGACAACGCTGTAAATATCAGTGGTTAATAACGGAGTCCAGGCTATCCATCGTGAGAAGTCAAGTGTTTCTCAATATGTACCATGCACAGCTCATTCACCTTAATTTGGTTAGCAAAAGTTCCATAGAAGGTTGCCCTGTTGCAGCCAGATTAATTTACGTCCGTAAAATCTTTATACCTGGCTTGTTGCATCTACTCATCGTCGGCAGATACTTCAAAAACACCGAAAAGGTAACCTATTAACTCAACCTTGTCTGACACAAGATGGTCAGCCCAACATGATGTTGTAAGGTCTGATATTAAATCATACAAATAGAATATTTCAGCTAATGATATAGACGCCATAACACTACATTAGACAAGAAATCTACCAAAACTTTCTTTTAAAATGAGTGTGTATAACTCTGCAGTTAAATAACTTTCCATATAATTCCATTCGTTCATGGAAAAAAGCTTTTCAAAATTATCCATTCCAATTCCAGGCTAAGCATGACCTCAGTAGTGGACGAATAGAATTTTTTATTGTGCCAGATAGTAATTATCTGAATAAAACACGCTCACACATGCGAATACTCATAATTATAGAAAGACAAACATATAAGGGAATATCAACATAAAATAATCCTTAAAAAAAGCAACGTGCTTTTTACATTGTTACCTTTTCACAAATTAAATTAACATAAGCTCAAACAATGACGTCAAATCATAAAGTATATGACAGCACGAAAAACGCTCTGTTAATCTCGACACTAAATGTATATTATATCACGTCATACTTTTTTTTTAATCGGAAGTTACCCCGCCTTAGCGCATAATGTAATATTAACTTAGTCATATAAAAAGACACATTTTTTAAAAGGGAAATAATTCTAAATTAAAAAATAATATTAACAAATTATTATAAATTAAAATTTTAAGAGACTTCACTGTACAATTTATATTTTCGTATAAGTTAATTTTAATTTATAATAATTTGTTAATTTTTTACAACTCTAGGCTCAATATTACATTCAACTTTAGAAGAAGCTTACAACAATATGGAACTACCAAATACAATTGACACTTCTTACATTACACTTCTACCAAAGAAAACACAGACAAAGCATAACTTATATATTACAGGCCCATATCATTTCTCAACACAGATATTAAAATTACAGGCCCATGTCATTTTTTAAAAAAGATGTAAAGCTATTTGTCCCATAACCTCGTGGTCATATGGGGTTCTAATTTTTCCATTAGAACATTATCGGGCTTGGTAGACCTGGCGGCGCCCATCCCTCTCCAGGTCAGCGGAGGACTTTCTTAGAGTTAGTTATTCATCAACATTTTTATAGTGGCTTTAACGTGGGATCGATCCCAAGCCCCTCAGCTTGTCAGGCGAGCGCACTATTGACTTCGCTATCCAGCCCATATCATTACTCAACACAGATTTTAAAATTACATGCCCATATCATTACTCAACACAGATTATAAAACCCTAACCAAAACATTAGTCAATAAATTAAAACTGCATTTAAATATTCTCATTCATATAAATCAACAATGCAACATTAAAGGCAGGGACATCAACAACCACAATCATTTAATCAGAGATATTATTCATTCAATATGCACATGACAAAGAAAGTCAAACATGAATATTATCACTAGACCAGGAGAAATCTTTTGACAGGCGAGACTATACATAACTTCACAAGATATTAAAACACAACAAATTAGGGGAGTATTTTTGTCATTGGGTTAAAATTTTATACAGGAAACCGGTCAGCAATCTGATAATAAATAATATACATTCAAAGGAAATTGCAATTAAATGATTAGTTAGACAAGGGTGTCCTTTATCTCCTTACCTCTATATTCTAGCATTGAACCACTTCTGGAGAAAATCAGGAGGGAAAGGAACATAACAGGAATGGGGATCCCTGGAGCCAGAGAATTCAAAGTCATTGTATATGTTGATGACACTGTCCTGTCCCTCACTAATGATAGGTCAATTTACAAAATAATTTCAATTTTTTTTCAAGACATTCGAAGAGGTAATGGGTCCAAAGTTAATGTTAACAAATTTAAAATTATGGGAATTGGTATGTGGAAGGATAGACTTAGAATTTATGGGATCTTTATTACAATAATCAAATACACATACAAACACTGAAATATTAAGGAATATTGAACAATCCAGTAAAAATATTATTGACAGAAACAAATACACAGCACAAACAATTTTTGGAAGGAGCACAATAATAAACACATAAATTATTTAATCCCTAAAATAATATATACAGGAACAATAGGGGAATCCCCACCAAAAAATTTAAAATAAATGAACTCAGACATAACTAAAGGCAATTTCCAAGGAACAATACACAATATAAAACATACAACACTAATACAATCTAAGCTAGATGGAGGAATAAACTTGCAAGATGTACAAACAAAAATACAAGCATTCAGAATCCAATTTATTGGACAAGCCATTAGAAAAAAATTAGGAAATACATTCACTCATTATTACTTAGTGAACAGATTAAGATATTTAACAGCAATAGATAATAGCACTGCACATTACATGGGAAGAAAACATTCACAATTTCATACATCATGCATCAAAGCAATAAAGGGTAATGAAGAAGTATTACACAAAACAACCAAAGAAATATATACACATTTAATAAAAAGACAAACAACACCTCTAAACAATAGAATTAAATGGACACAAGTTTATGGAATTACAAACACTGAGGAAACTTTTAAAAATACACAAATCAAAGAAATACCAAATCAAGAAAAAGAAATAGCATACAGACTAATTTACATTACAACACCAGTTTTACGACTTAACACTGAAGGTCATTACAGACCTGAAAGCACTTCTACCTATTATCATAATTATAAGTCAATTTATTTTATTATTAATAACATTCTTTTGCAAATGGAATTTTAATTTTGCGCAATGTTTAATTCAGATATTAAGATTCTATTCTTGAACGAATTCCTAATTATAGAAACGAAATAAAGTGGGTACCACTTCCAAATATGTTAACACCTAGAAGTGCAGAAAAAAGTTTTAGTTATGTCTTAAATATTTATGATTGTATTTATATGACAGTATTCAATTTTCTAATCAACAATAATAAATCAATATAAATTATACCAATAATACAGAGTAATAACTAAAGTTATGTTGCAAATTTTTAGTGTAAAGATAAATATATAAAAATGCTCAATTGAAAAAAAGGTATTATTTACTGAACATTTTTTTTTATAATGATTATGTATAATAAAACACTACATTAATTCTCTTGATACGTAGCAACACATTCAATGGGTTATTTTTGACATTGTTGACGTGATTTTCCTAGCTGGAGAAGTAATGTGCCAATATGTACTTAGAATAATATTTATACATACGTTATCATTTATATTACATACAACAAGTGTAAATATATTTCAGTTGATAGTTAACGTTTAAATGAACTCAAAGTAAAATAATAATAATAATAATAAAATTATTTTTAAAAAATGGCAGCCATTTTTGTGTGTTGTTATTTCTAATTCAAATAATATTAAATGACGTCATTAACTCTGTCCAAAGTTATTGTTTTGTTTATTGTTGCATGTAATGTTACGCTGTATATATAACTTACTTATCTTTGTCTATTCAAATTCCTTCCAGCTACACATTAAAACTGACACTATTTTTTTTTCTGTAATTAGACACTAACTATTTCGTTAATGTGTCCCTCTCATTTTGTGTTTTAGAAACATCAAATTCTCTTAAATTTTATATTATTTCTATTAATCAAAACTCTGAAACCCAAATATGTCAAATAAAGCAATTTCATGAAATATCGTTGTATTAAAATATATACATGGCATACCTCTCGTTACAAAGATAAGCTCAATTTATCACAGACAAACCTCATCAAGCAGACATCGGTATAAAGATAAGCTCAATTTATCACAGACAAGCCTCATCAAGCAGACATCGGTATAAAGATAAGCTCAATTAATTACAGACAAGCCTCATCAAGCAGACATCGGTATAAAGATACTTTTCCACAGGAATTGGAGTTTCTCTATACATATACCCGCCAAGCTTTCTATCAGACCATCACCTCTGAGCTGCCACATGATCGACAGCCATTATCAAAAATGTCACATAGCCGTTTCTTCCCCTAAAGTCTTCATGTGTTTATTGACGTAAATATCCCTTGTTGAAAAAAAAAGTATGTGCAAAACAAATAACATTTTTGCATATACTATAATTATATATTTTTATTTTTGAAAAAAACTTTGGTAATTAAAATAGATGTAAATCATATTTTTTTAAAGGTATTTTAAAATTATAATTAATTTGTTGTTAAATTATATTGCGTGATGTTACTTTCAAAACTGATGTCCTTTAAAGAGGTTGTCACTTTATTTCGTTCCTTTTTAGAAATTCCTTAAAAATCTAGATGGTCTTATTAAAGTATTCACTTTCATACTAACTCATTTTGTTTCTCCCCATGAACATTTAAAACTAAAATTAAATGTTAACAAACTTATTATTATACATTCTTTAAAGATCCAAATATTTCACCTGTAATAGAACATACACTATGAAAGTTAGTTGTGACCATTTGACTGTTAGAAAAAACTCATCGGACTACATATATAGTTAATTGTGACCATTTGACTGTTAGAACAAACTCATCGGACGACATATATAATTAATTGTAACCTGCTGAAACATTCATTATTTATGTAATCAAAATGAAGTATATGTTCAAAATTTTATTTTTCTATTTAATTGCACAGGTATTTAACTTTATATGACGTCATTTTTTACAAATAATTAAGTTAGAGGTCACTTAAAGGCCAAAGCCTTTCACTGCTGACCATCTGATCACGTGATATCATATTGTACAATTATTTGTAAATCTGCTCACATTTTCAGTTCATATCCAGGAATTGTTAAATACTGAGATTCAAGAAAACGCAAAATCAACAGGTCTGTAGAATACAAACAATATAAAGCTGTGCTTCTAAAACTTTTTAGTATTGCGGACCCGCAGGAATTTGTGTCCATTGTATCAGGGACCGGTGAACTATTTTACCAGTACTGACGTTGTAGTGAAATGTAAATTATTTTATTTTATTTTTTACATTTAATGTGCTTACTGCCGAGAAATTGACATATTCTATATGGTTATTATTAATGGATGAAAATTGATAAGTATAACACGATTTTTCGGTCCTTTCTTGATACGTTCTGCGGACCGGCAGCAGGTAACCAACGGACAGGCACCGATCCGAGGACCACCACTTTGAGAAGCACCGATGTAAAGAACGCGTATATCGGTATGTGGATATTTTACTGTAGAAAGCAAGTTATAAGCAATTTAGAATAATATGATGTATATAAATTGTACTTTAATTTTATACATAGACATAGTGTCAGTTGACCAATCGGAGCTGGGTTGACTCAGAGGTATCCTTAGACCAGCGAACAAATCCTTTCTTTATAGAGATATAAACCTGTAACTATCAGTACCCCAGCATACTGCTTGGTCCTTTTAAATGGGATAGAACATTTTACAAGTATTCTTTTAATAGTTGTTTTGTCTTGTACACGCGCTAGTTACAAACAGAAATATGAATAGTAGAAATATTAGTTTAGGTTATATTCATAGGCCTGAGCTATAATATTAAATATATGATTTATATTTTATAGTATATCATTATACAGCAGTGCATATAAGGTGTATGGAATAAATTGTAATATCTTAAATAAATAGAAATAAGTAATTACAAATTACAGTAAGCTGAGTCCAACTAAAGTTAATGAAAAAATTGGATTATAACTCTACGTATAGACTTTTGGCTATGTTATTAATTTTGTTTGTGGTGTCTAATAAGGTGAAATTTTTTTAAAAATTCTTTTTAATGTGCTCTGGTCTATTTTTGAAACATTTAATAATTCATGATCATTTATTATTTAGTTATGCTTTAAATGCAAAGATTCAGAATAACGATATTTTGTTGCTTACTGTTTTAGAAAAGATGACATTGATTTTACTGTTGGACAGAGCAGACAACAAACGTATTATCTCCATCAGTAATGGTCTTAATTATACCATATCAATATAGCCATAATAGATATGTACTTTTTTTATATATGAAATAAAAATCCAAAAATGTATTAGGCCTGAGCTATTTTTCATGTATTATATGTAGGGCTGCGGAAATTAACGATTATTTTATCGATTAATCGTTAAACATTTTGACGATTAATTTTTTTTTACGACTAATCGACCCACCACTTATAAATGTACTGAAAGTCAAAAAGTAAAATATTTGGGCCGATAAAAATAAATTAATTTCCGGACGATTTCACGAACATTTTGCTTTTAAAAAATATTGATTGACGTTCATGTTCAAAAATGTTGATAAAAGTTATTGTGTCCATTCAAACAAATCTTTAACCTACCATGCTATGTTCCTTCTAAGTCTAAGCTTCGTTGGTCCATGTGCAAAGTTAAAAAAAACAACTCGTGTGCAAAGTTGCACAACGTCCATTTTTTGTGCAATATTTTACCAAATTAGCTGCGTGGTGATTCTAAACTCCTTCGTGGCGCCGGTAAATATCTTTGCAGCCAGGCTGCTTAAAGGGAACATTGCTACCATGGTTCGACACTTCAATTACTTATCACATGCAAAGTAAACATCCCCTACAGTATAGGAAACTTCAGCTGAGACAATCTGAAGCTATGTGAGCAATTGTTCAGCTCGGCTGGTTATATTGTCAACTAGTGGTTGTAGGGTGCCCATAGCGCCCACTGAGGCTGTAGGGCGCCTACGGCGCCCACTTTTTTTTGGTCAAAACCACAAGTAACTTATCCTTATTTGATAAATACGAAATATTAAACTTCCTGAAATGTACACAAAGTATTTTATAATTATAAAACCTCAAATCCTATTTTTACATGCTCCCCTTTTCCAAAATTAAAATATAAGCTAAAATAATGATGTCATATAATATTTTTTTACAGTGCGTCTTTAATTTATAATTATTTGCACACCAGCCGGTGCACATCTTTATTAAAATATAAGATCAAACAATGACGTCATATAATATTTTTTTACAGTGCTAATCACCACACGATTTTTTAACTGCTATATACTGTTGTACATCGTTCCTCTGCGTTCCACATCTATCCAGTGAGCCAGTGACTTGGACTATTATATTATTTACTAGCGTATCACCAGTCAAAAGTGACGGAAGTTTTCAGCTGAAATCTATTCATTTTATAAAAAATGCACTTTTTTTAGGGCGCCTACAGCGCCGACCATTTCAAATGCCCAACTAACTTGTACTTGTTTGATAAATACGATAAATTAAACTTTCTGAAATTTACACAAAGTATTTTATAATAGGGGTTGCGTTGCAGGGCGATTACGGCGCCCCCTTTGTTTTTTTATTTTAAAACTAGCAGACCCGTCGTGCGTTGCAACGATCATAGTAAAATGGAATAAATTTAAAGAAACCAATGAGTGGTATGTTTAAAAACAATTCTGAAGAAACCTTCGTGGAAGTGTGAAAAAAAAATCCAAGTTTCATAGCCAACGGATAAATATATTAATAATTAAATAGCGTACAAAAGAAGAAACGATATTAAGGCCCACGGCCCAAAAATGAGTAATATTATAGTCTTTTATTGCCAATGTACTCAAGCTATATTCCTCAATATCGTGTAAAATTGAATAGGGAATACAATGATTACATTTCAGTAAAAAGACTTTTTCGAAGGAATGGAAATTAAGAGTTCAGTGCCCTATAGTAATATAGGCTCTTAAGTTTGTATATTCTAAGTTTTGTCAAAATCAAGTTATTTTCTCAATATCTAACTCTTAAACTACTTTTTATATACCTAAAATAGGGGGAAAATAACATTAAGGGGCCCTGGCCCATTCGGTGCAAGAGGTCAATTTCAAAAACCTGTTCATTTCAGTTCATTTTTATTGTGGCTATATTTCTCAAGCTCTTTAAAAAGTAAATAGGAAAAATATCTTAAACATATACGAAAAAAGATATTTGGGGCCCCGAAGATATTGGATTAGAAGTTCAGTGTCTATTGTATTTTAATATAGGCTACCAAGTTTTTGTATGCAAAGTTTGGTGAAGATCTATTCATTTACTAAGTAGCCAACGTAGAAACTAATTTTTATATAGCTCATATAAGATAAATACGACATCAAGGGCCCTGGGGCCCATTCAGTGCAAGATATAAAGTTCAAAACCCCTGTTCCTTTCAATTTGTATAATAATGGATACATGTGTCATTATTTGTCAAGATTGTTAATGACTGAATGGTGAATAAAATCTTAAACGTTTAAGAAATGTGAATTTTTGGGCCCCCAGCCCCAAAGGAATGACTATTTGCAGTTCAGTGCCCTATAGTATTTTAATATTGGCTATCAAGTTGTCATATACAAAGTTTGGTTACGATCCAACAATTTACACAGTAGCTAGCGCTTAAACTAATTTTTATATAGCTCATATAAGCAAAAAATGACATTATGGGCCCCCGGTGCCCTATGAGTGTTAAATTTAGAAAAAAAAAGTTGCCAGTTACCATCCCAGGTAGGTACTTAACAGGCCCCAAAAAATTCATGACGATCGAATGAACGGTTTAGTCAGCTATAAAGGACATGCACACACACACAGACATACTTTGATTTATAGATAGATATATAGATAAGATATAAGAAAAAAAAGACATTTAGGGCCCCTGTGCCCATTTGGTGATGGATGCATTTTTCAAAAAATCTTTTCATTTAATTAAGTTACCTCATAGATATATTCCTCAAGATCGTGAAAAATTGAATGGGGGAAAATACATTAAACATATACGAAGAAAAGACCTTGGGGGCCCCCGGCACCGAAGGAATGGACATTTGAAGTTTTGTGTCCTATAGTATTTTAATATGGGCTACCAAGTTTATGTATTCAAATTTTGGTTTAGATCCATTCATTTACTCAGTAGCTAACGTAGAAACTAATTTTTATATATCTTATATAAGCAAAAAAAGACATTAAGGGCCCCGGGGCCCATTCAGTGCAAGATATAAAGTTCAAAACCCCTGTTCATTTCAATTTGTATAATAATGGATACATGTGTCATTATATGTCAAGATTGTTAATGACTGAATGGTGAATAAAATCTTAAACGTTTAAGAAATGTGAATTTTTGGGCCCCCAGCCCCAAAGGAATTACTATTTGCAGTTCAGTGCCCTATAGTATTTTAATATTGGCTATCAAGTTGTCATATACAAAGTTTGGTTAAGATCCAACAATTTACACAGTAGCTAGCGCTTAAACTAATTTTTATATAGCTCATATAAGCAAAAAATGACATTATGGGCCTCCGGTGCCCCACGAGTGTTAAATTTAGAAAAAAATTTGCCAGTTACCATCCCAGGTAGGTACTTAACAGGCCCCAAAAAATTCATGACGATCGAATGAACGGTTTAGACAGCTATAAAGGACATGCACACACACACACAGACATACTTTGATTTTTATATATATAGATTAACCATCATCAAATCCTCTTATTACATTGTTCCGATTTGTTCCCTATTCCAAAATTAAAATATCAGCGAAAACAATGACGTCATATAATATTTTTATACAGCGCATCTTTAATTTGCACACCTTTTGAATACTTTTGATGCATTGGTGCAGTAATTTGGTTTTCCCTGCTTTCTGAAATTAGTACCGTCAGGACTAACAGACACTACTTGCGTGACAATGGCAAATTATATTGTTTAATAAGACCCGCTCATCACTTAAATCAAATAATGTCAATACACTTGTCTGTAGCGTTGTCTGATGAAAGATGTCATATAAAGTATACGTTCCAGTGTTATTTCAATTTTCGACCAATATTTTTATAAATGTTACTTATGACACCATAAATTTCAAATTTTTGCTTTAATCGAAATTAACAATTAATTAATCGTTAATGTTGTTTTTTTAAAGTTAACGATTAAATTTAAATTAATCGTTAACAGCCCTAATTGTATGTCGATCATTTATATCATAATATAGATTGTGATGTATGTGTAAATATGAATATGTGCATTTATGTGTATTGTCTCCCATTTGCTTGTCATTCAGTAATAAATCACATTGTTATGTACACGTTATAGAATTGAATTGCTTTCTGAAATCTTTGGACTCGTAGAGACGAGTATAACAGGTAGGTTTTAAATTAGCAGCGTAAATTTATTTGCTCAAATTCTGCGACAAAGCCTTTGTGCTTGTTAATTTAATAACAAGGCATAAATGAAACTCGATGAAAATTTGCTTACATACTATCACCATTAATTTTTCAAATAGTCCAGTATAACTTGAAATTATTGATCTCTACAATATGTTACTACAAACCTGTACACAAAATATTTTAAAGGGCTTATTTCTAATGTCTCTAGTAAAATACCCTCGGATTGGTTCCTGCTGTATTCACATTAATTATATTATCTCGCTTTCACCTAATGATTTATGTCGAAACTTGAATCTCGGTTATTGGTAAATTTTTTGATGTCTATTTAAGCAAAAAATTATGTAGAATTTTAAATGGGTTTACATTATGATCTTATATTATTACATGGCCGGTAAAGAGAGCCATCGTTCCTTGAGTGAAATCTTTATACGAAAAAAAGCGTTTTTAAAAAAGTGACAAAAAAAATCTGTTTTCAATAAATTCATGAAGGGAAACATGTTTTTTTTTAAAAGAAAACCTTAGGAAATAGATATATATGTTAAAATCTCAAATTATTATTATTATAACAAATTGTTTAAACGTTTAACAATAAAGATGAGTTGTTAATTTGTAACTTTAATAAACAATTCTTTTAAATTTAAACTAATCGTCAATGTTTACTTTATAGAGTCAGGGGTGCCACAAACTGTGATAAGTCATGTCAGAGATATTTCAGAAACACAAATTTTAATTTTTAAAGTTTAGAAATTAATAAGACAGATAAGTCCCATAATAAAATGACTTGCATACCAATATTGTGCAGAAATGTTATATTACTATTTCATACGAGGTATGATAGTGGATCAATATCACTGAAATTCTAGGTTCAAAGCATTATAAGGCAGTTTTATCTAATGCAAAGATATTACACATATTTCTTATTAAATAGAAAATATTGAATGTTGGTCAAATTCATTAATTACATGTCTAGAAGCGAGAATTGATAATGTTGGTGCAATGTTCCTCAGATGTATGGACTACTTAATCTTATTTGGAGGAGCGAATAAAGTGTTGTGACACTTTGAAGGTTAAAAATTACCATTACACATCACGACGAGGAAATCAGATCCCATAAAGAATTAAATTAGTATAAATGTCTAAATAAAAAAGTTTACAGTTATTTTTAATATGAAGAAATTTAATTGCAAAATAGTGAAATTTAGGCAATATTATATTTTCGTTTCTTTACATATTACCAAACATCTTGTATTACAACAAATAATCTACAATATTAGTAATTATTTATTCAAGTTAATGATAAAAAAAGATTAAAAATTCTGAAAAAGAAAATTATATCCCTTGAAAAACTAATGTTACTGCGTATTATGTGTTCTGTAATGGACGTCACGACAAATTACATAGAAAAAAAACACCCCCAAATTACACAACCCGTAAAAACAAAGTTTTTAACTATAAATCCCTTACATATGATAACTAAAAGTATTGATTATGTTCAAACGCGACAAACATTTACTGACTGAAACTGAGTGAACTACCTTGGTGTAAAAACACGAAATGTGGTCATTGATGGCTAGCGTGAACTCAAGTGACACGTGGATGTAAACAATAGCAGACGGCTACATATAGTTATATAGAGATAAACTTGAAATGAATAAATTTAATTACGGTACATTCCATCGATCTGAAATTTTGATACCATGCATTGTTAGGTGACACAAGTCTATGTGAAAAATTTCAACTTGATTGCATCACGGAAAGTGGGTAATTTTTTACTTTTGTTTTTCCGCGCGCCCGATCAAGAGATCACGACAGACAAGACGGTGAAGTTAATATAAGGGATTTACAAAAAGGCCGAAAATAATCATTTTTACGTTATCACATGAATAGCATAATTTCAGAATTATTTAGAGTAAAGATTTAGATTAACATAAAGTAAAAATATAAATACAAAACGACCTCCCTTTTCTTGAATAAATACTTCAACAATTGCAAATGACGTCATTGCTCAACGCAACCGTTCTGTAGAGTATTGATGTATTTAAAGAACTTCCTTTCTTAGATATCTACTATCTGTGTATTCACCCTCTAGTCAGTTACAATCTTCTATAGATTGGTTCTTTCTTTATATATGAAAACTAAAACATTCGGTGAAGCGCGGTGAGCAACAGCAAATTCAAATGTACACACGCTAATCAACAAAATGTACATCAGTGGTTCATCTTATCTGATACAGACGCTCCTTCAATACAGAAGATTATTGCGTCCAAATAAGGGACAGAAAACCTAAACAGTTATTTGTTTAATGTGCATGTATAAGCTAAACTCCATTACAAAATAAACGATAAATACAAATCATTAAATTATCAAACTGTTTATGTAATGACACAAACTTTTTTTTATAACATGTTTACTTGTACAAAATTTAAAAAACTCCTTTGAGGTTATAAAATCAATAAATTTTTCTTGTTCTTATATTTGCCTTCTCGAGAACTATTGTAGGGCATGAAGCTGATGTGTATTGTACTCACAAGGTCGGGGGGGGGGAGAGGCTTTGATTGTCACTAGGGAACTACATCACCTACAAGAGATTGTCTCCAATAACTTTTGATATCACATTAAACATTTGGCTTTATGTAAGTAAATATTAAATGGTGTCATAAATATTAGAAACAAATTTATAAATTATGGACGTGTGGAACTGGGTGTTCCATGGTAACAGTGGTGTAATGTATGTATTATATGTATGTGTAATGGTGCTCGCTGTGAGATCAAATGTATGTATTATATGTATGTGTAATGGTGCTCGCTGTGAGATCAAATGTATGTATTATATGTATGTTTAATGGTGCTCGCTGTGAGATCAAATGTATGTATTATATGTATGTGTAATGGTGCTCGCTGTGAGATCAAATGTATGTATTATATGTATGTGTAATGGTGCTCGCTGTGAGACCGAATGTATGTATTATATGTATGTGTAATGGTGCTCGCCGTGAGATCAAATGTATGTATTATATATATATGTAATGGTGCTCGCCGTGAGACCAAAGAAGCGCTGCCATAACTTAGATGCAGGCCAAGTGTTGGCTGAAGTGAGTTGTCTCTTCTTGTACACGCGATGTTATTAAATACCATGTACCGTATTCCCGAATCAGAAATACACAATATAGATGAAAAGTTGACTGTGTTAGTTAAGTTGATCAGGGTAACAATATTATTAACAAATAAATATCATACGTGAGAACGTTATGGTCGAGGGTAGGTTCAGGGCCAGCTTAAGGAAATAGGAGGCCCTAGGCAAAGTGAATTTGGTGGCCCTAAATGTAATAGAAAAATAAAAATAATATCTCTTTGCTTATGTGTCTTCTTATTAAATCGTGTAATTATACAATGGTATTTGATTCTTTAATAATTATCATTCATATACATTATATAGTGTCACATGTAAAGTTGGTTTCTATTCTTTAACCAGAACAGAAAATGTAAAATTTGGATTAAATCATCAACTTAATATTGATATAAATTTAAAAGAAATGACATCCTGTGAGTTGAAGTTATAATAAAATTTAATTTCTTTTAAAAAAGTGAAGACTAGAGCCTTCAAATAACTTATTAAGTCTTACTAGCAATTAATCGACTACGTGTACATTTTCTGTTCAAATAAAAGATACAACTAATTAATGGGAATAGCCTGAGAGTGAAGTAACCAGATGTAAATAATCAGTTTTGTTTTAAAGTGTGATCATATAGATCAGAAGTGGCAAACACTTTTTGGGAGTGTGCCAAAATTCAACCAAAATCCAACTTATTTATAGCAAAGTGCCAACACTCCAATGAAACCCGAGAAAGTGGGTTTGGCTTAGCTGGTTTGATTAAGGAAGTTATAATTTAGTCGCGTGCCGCCTGATGAGGCTCTGCGTGACGACTGTGGCACGCGTACCATAGGTATCGCCATCACTTCTATAGATCCTACCCGTCATACAGGTAAGATCAGCTGGTTATCACATTTTGTGACTCACTGACCAACACAATCTCTCTCATTGTACCTCTCCTTAAGTAAAGTCTTTAGGAAAGTCAAGAAACCTTTTGAAAGCTAAAAATCAACAGTGGTTTTAAGTTGGCATTCCAAGGATGAAGATAAGAATAACAAATACAGAAGGAATATTTCCTATTTTAAAATACCCATTACATGAGATCATGGCTAATTATAGATTACGAAAATTGAATAGCTTTAAATTTAAGTAAGCAATTATAATGAAAGTACTATTTTAGATGGTACCTCCTTGAATTTCAACGTAAGGAATGTGAACTGATGAATTTGAAAAGAGCAAATTCTACAAAATGGAATATACAAACTGGCCTTATTCTTGTTTTAGTTTAAGCGTGAATCCTGTAATTAGAAATAAATTTTTACGACTTAACACATAAGGTCATTATAGACCTGAAAGCACTTCTACCTATTATCATAATTATAAGTCAATTTATTTTATTATTAGTGAAATTTTTATGCAAATGGAATTTTTATTTTAATGATGCGTAATGTTTTATTCAGATGATAAGATTATATTCTTGAAAGAATTCCCAATTATAGGAACAAATTAAAGTGGGTAACACTTTCGAAAACTAAAGAAGAAATTAATGTGCGGGAAAGTTTTACTTATGTCTTAAATATTTATGATTGTATTTATATGATAGTTTTAAATTTTCTCATTAAAAATAATAAATCAATATAAATAATACCGATAATACAGAGTAATAACTAAAGTTATGTTGCAAATTTTAGTGTAAAGTTAAATATATAAAAATGCTTAATTAAAAAAGGAACTTTTTTCTGAACATTTTTTTATAAAGATAATGTATAATAAATCACTACATTAATTCTCTTGATACGAAGCAACACATTCAATGGGTTATTTTTGTCATTGATGTTATAATTCTCCTAACTAGAGAATTAATGTGACAAAATACTTAAAATAATACTTATACATACGTTATCATTTATATGACATACAATAAGTGTAAATATACTTCAGTTGATAGTTAATGTTTAAATGAACTCAAAGTAAAAAAAATGAATAATAATAAAATTATTTTTTAAAAATGGCAGCCATTTTTGTGTGTTGTTATTTCTATTTCAAATAATATTAAATGACGTCATTAACTCTGTCCAAAGCTATTGTTTTGTTTATTGTTGCATGTAATGTTACGCTGTATATCTATTTTACTTAACTTTGTCTATTCAAAATTCCTCCAGCTACACATTATAACTTACACTTATTTTTTCTTTCTGTAAATTAGACACTAACTATTTGGGTGATGTGTCCCTCCCATTTTGTGTTTTAGAACCATCGAATTCTCTTACCTTTTATATTATTTCTTTTAATCAAAACTCTGAAACCCAAATAAGTCACACACAGCAATTTCATGAAATATTATTGTATTAAAATAAATACATGGCAGTCTCTTTCGGGGTCGAACGCTACGCTCTTAGAACCCGGCTCAATTTATCACAGACAAGCCTCATCAAGCAGACATCGGTATAAAGATAAGCTCAATTTATCACAGACAAGCCTTATCAAGCAGACATCGGTAAAAAAGATACTTTTCCACAGGAATTGGAGTTTCTCTATCAATATCCCCGGCAAGCGCAGGGCTTTCTATCAGACCGTCACCTCTGAGCTGCCACATTATCGACAGCCATTATCCCTTCTATGTCAAAACAATGCAGGTATTTCTTTGTGGGACAGTGTCCAGACCTCATCTGGGTGATAGTGTCTGATCGCTAGGCTTAAAGTCGCCACCAGGGATCGCGCTTCCCTAGTCCCTGTATAAACTGGCAAACTCTTCTTTTCGTGTCTCCAGAAGTCCAGCCCTACATAAACTGGTAAACTCTTCTAGTAGTGTCTCCAGTAGCTTAGCCCTTGACCAATGTCTATCGAAAGTTGTCCTAAAGCCAGATGGGACATTGGTTATGGCTGAGCAGAACAATCTCTCGCTAATAAATTGGCCCTGTCCACTGCGGGATGTCCCTGTGCCCACTGATGAACTGTAGGATTACTTTGCCAACACGTGCCAGGATATCACCTACGGTTTCCATAATGACTCTGAACGTCTTTGCCAATACGTGCCAGGAAATCACTTACTGTTTCCAAAATGACTCTGAAAATCTTTGCAAACACGTGTCAGGATATCACCTACTTTTTCCAAAATGACTCTGAACGTCTTTGTCAACACGTGCCATGATATCACCAACTGTTTCCAAAATGACTCTGAACGTCTTTGCCTCAAGAGAGGATTAACTGACTACCTCGAGGTAAAGCCGTTAGTCGTTTAAGACAACGGTCGGAAATTAAATTCTCTTGGCTGGCGTCGTTGTACCTCATTCAGAAACCCTGTGGATTGCCTCCAGCTTTGCATCGTTGCTGGTAGATGCTAGTCCTCATGTTCCAGCCAGTGTCTATCGTCGTTGCTGGCAGATGCTTGTTCTCATGTTCCAGCCAGTGTCCAGTCCAGGTCGTGGCTGGTAGATGCTAGTCCTCATGTTCAAGCCAGTGTCCAGTCCAGGTCGTGGCTGGTAGATGCTAGTCCTCATGTTCCAGCCAGTGTCCAGTCCAGGTCGTGGCTGGTAGTTGCTAGTCCTCATGTTTCAGCCAGTGTCCACTGGGGCTGGTAGATGCTAGTCCTCATGTTCAAGCCAGTGTCCAGTCAAGGTCGTGGCTGGTAGATGCTAGTCCTCATGTTCCAGCCAGTGTCCATCGTTATTTCTGGTAGATGCTAGTCCTAATGTTCCAGCTAGTGTCCAGTCCAGGTCGTGGCTGGTAGATGCTAGTCCTCATGTTCCAACCAGTGTCCAGTCTTCATGTTCCAGCCAGTGTCCAGTCCTCATGTTCCAGCCAGTGTCCAGTCATCATGTTCCAGTCAGTGGCAAGTCCTCATGTTCCAGCCAGTGTCCAGTCCTCATGTTCCAGCCAGTGTCCAGTCCTCATGTTCCAGCCAGTGTCCAGTCCTCATGTTCCAGCCAGTGTCTAGTCCTCATGTTCCAGCTAGTGTCCAGTCCAGGTCGTGGCTGGTAGATGCTAGTCCTCATTTTCCAGCCAGTGTCCAGTCCTCATGCTCCAACCAGTGTCCAGTCCTCATGTTCCGGTCAGTGTTTAGTCCTCTTGTTCCAGCCAGTGTCCAGTCCTCATGTTACATCCAGTGTCCAGTCCTCATGTTCCAGCCAGTGTCCAGTCCTCATGTTCCAGCCAGTGTCCAGTCCTCATGTTCCAGCCAGTGTCCAGTCCTCATGTTCCAGCCAGTGTCCAGTCCTCATGTTCCAGCCAGTGTCCAGTCCTCATGTTCCAGCCAGTGTCCAGTCCTCATGTTCCAGCCAGTGTCCAGTCCTCATGTTCCAGCCAGTGTCCAGTCCAGGCCGGGGGTAGTGAATGAGAGCTCCATACTCACTTTTTCCATTCATGAAACATGAGCCGTCATTGAAGACTTGAACCTTGCGGTAGCCGTAAGCCTCTATTGTGGTCAGAGCCTCGTCGTGCTGCTTCTCTACTGGCCTGGATTTTGTCACCGGCACATTGGCCAGTGTCATATTTAGTTCAGGCGATTCAAAGCTTTCATGTGGTTCCCCTTCAGGGATCAGACGCATTCGTTCCTTGTATCCACGAATGACAGTCTTTTAAGTCTGTTCCTCTTTATCCGTCCTAATTATATTGCATACATTGCGAAAAAAATTATTTTTATTGTATTCTGTCCAGTTCCATTAGAGCCGTTCGGTTGACAAAGGTCTGGACAGGGAGGCTGTAGCCAATGTCATTCCTCACACTACCGAGATAGAGAGCTGACAGTTGTCTTTCGTTTGCGCCACAACTCGTGCTCGCCAGTTTCTTCACCATCGACTGTTTCGTAATATATAGCGCGCACAATTCAATCCCTTGCTATAATCAATTGTTTTTGAAAACAGCTTTATGAATTTATAATTATGTTTATACCCTTGAAGTTAAAGCGTGTTTATAATATCTTATTACTTAAAACAAAACATAATTATATCACATGAATTTTTGTCACAATCTAAACACTCGTACACATAAAAAAATTGGTGAAGAAGTTATTTATTTTAAAAAAATAACTAACAAATATTTGTGTAAATTTTATGGCTGTTAATGATTAATTTAAATTTAATCGTTAACTTTAGAAAAAATTATCGATTAATTAATCGTTAATTTCGATTAAATCCAAAAATTGTCGTTCATGGTGTCATAAGTAACATTTATTAAACGTACTTGTCGAAAATCGAAGTAACCCTGGGATGTCTTCTTTGTAAGACATCTTTAAACCAACAACATTTACATTATTTGGTTCAAGTGATGAGTGGGTCTTATGGACAATATAGCCAGCCGAGCCGAACACTCGTTCACATAGCTTTAGATTGTCTCAGCTGAAGTTTCTGATACTGTGGATATACTGATATAGTGGATGTTTGGTTTGCAGGTGATATGCAAGCGAAATTTTAGAACCATGGTAGCATTGTTGTCTTTAAGAAGGGTGGCTGCGCAGATATTTGACCGACGCCACGTAGGAGTTTAGAATCACCGGGCATCAAATTTTGTTAAAATATTGCACAAAATGGACTTTGTGCAACTTTGCACACAAGTTTGTTTGTTTTATACATTGCACACGGACCAACGAATCTTAGAATTATAGAAAGCATTGTAGGCAAACGATTTCTCTCAATGAACACAATAACCTTTATCAACATTTTTAACATTCGCGTCATTCAATAGTTTAAAAGCAAAATGTTCGTGTAATGATTTAGAACTTAGTTTATATTTATCAGCCGAAATATTTTACTTTTTGAATTCCAGTACATTTATAAGTGGTGGGTCGATTAATCGTAAAAAAAATTTAATCGTTAAAAATTGTTAACGATTAATCGAGAAATTATTCGTTAATTTCCGAAGCCCTAGTAAATTTATATTAACATGTTTGTTTTAAGTACATGTAAATATAAGTAATTTGGTTGCTTGAACATACATGTATTCATAATTTCTTTTACATTTTTTTTTCTTTCTTAAATTAATACTTGTTGTTAAGTGTGATTTTCTTATGTTGTAAATTATCGCTTTCTATTTTCGTATTTTGATGACATATTTTGACAAACTCTATTCTACAATATCAGTAAAACAGAGGATATCGGAAAACATAAAGAGAAAAAAATCATTACATTGACCACTTAACGAGGCCAGAAATGTTAAATTTGAAAGATTTATATTCTTTTAAAATAATTGTATGGCAATATGAGCTTAAAGGATTTGTATATTCAGCAGCACAAGTTTGACATTTGTGAGGTTTCCCTCCTATATGAAATCTGCGGTGACTGTAAATAAAATTATTCAAATAAATTAAAAACTTTATTACAGCTAAGATCTTAATATGAGATAGAATTTATTCAAAATTAGGCCTGGTTCTGATTTTTTAAAAAAATGTTCGATTAATTAGGAAAAAAATTAAATCGAGTAATCGATTTATTTAGATTAATTATATTTTTATAACACATGTTAAGATTACTTTTAGTCGCGATTCATTATTTCGCGAAATTGGTTAAGTCGCGTTGATTCAGTGGCTCGCAATACTTGAGACGTAACACAGCAAATTTGTTCAGCTACGAAAGAAAAAAGGAAAAAAAAATCAACTTTTTACGTACATATAAAAAAAAATTGAAATAATTAATCAATTGGAAAAAATATATTTTAGAATTATTTTCAAAGTTTTAACCGAATTTAAGTCGGTAACATTAAATTTAATCGATTAAAATTGTGTACGATTAATCCATAAATTAATCTTTAGTTTTCCCAGCCCTATTAAAAATCATTCAAGAAGACATTACAGTAATAATGCATTGATTTAATTAAAAAAAACAAAAAAATTAATTATAAAATAGAGTTTATATTATACATGCTTGTAAAATAAAGACTCATTTTAATCAAACTATCAATTTCGGTATTATCTGCTTGGACGTTTATTTGAAACATAAATGTCAGGATTTAAATGAAAATTCAAAAAGACGTTTAAAATTAAATGAATACTAATCAATGTACATAATTTGCTATGTATGTCCCGTCCGTCCGTCTCGTCCGTGACGCTACTAATTTTAGAAAGTAGCGCACCAAATTACTGCACCAAAAATAACTCTTTTCGAACGTCCGAATAAAATTGTTCAATATGGAAATAAATGAATAAAATAAAAATAAATAATTTTAAAAAAAGTTATGTATTACATTATTTTTTATTCTGAAGTGTATTTTTTTTTAAATCAATAGATTTCAGCTGAAATATATTTATTTTGAAAACTTTCGACATTTTTGAGGGTGACACACTGGTTATATTCATAATTTAACATAAACTATAATGGTATTGTCTTATAAATGACACAAACAAGTTAAGACTATAAATTTAGTGTCAGACAGTAATATTGCCTAAAATAGCTTTAAAGAACTTCATTTGATGGATTTTACTATATACATACACGTTAAAAAACTCCTATTAATCTATTTATATTGTTATTATCTGTTTGTACTTTGATTTAAGATATCAACCTGTGATTTATGTTTTTAAAAAGTTTGAACAATAATTACAAATGTTCAAAGGAGCATTGAAATAGCGCATGCGGAAAAAAGCACCCGTGTGACATGGGGTGGTAAAGGAGACAGGAGGTGGGGCGAGGGAAGGGGGCGGAGGAGGATTAGAGATTCGGCGTGCGTGCGATGTGTCCCGCATGTTTGGGCGACGAAGAGAATTATATATACAGATTATTTTTTATTAGGGGACAAACATAACCACAGAACGCATCGCCTATATGTATAGAAAGACCTTAGGGGAAAAAAAGTTACTTTACCTTTTGGGGATTTAAAGCGGTGGGAACAGTACAGACATCCAATAATTGTGAAATAATATATAAGGACAGGGACAGCAAAGGAAGAATGGTCACGCTGAATATTACAGATAAGAAATATAGTTACACACTTGTAAACATATACGTACAGCTAAGCACAAGGAAAAACCATTGTTCTACTAGTTCAAAATTTGAGAAAAGTATTTGAGACAGGGAAGATTATTTTAGTGGGCCATTTTAATTATATAACAAGCCCCTTAGATACAACCAATCCCAAATGGAAGGAAAATACTATAAGCACATACGGGGATAGACGTCTGAATATAGGTAACGCATAAATTAGTAGACGCATACATCATATAGAATGGGAATGCGATAAAGCTTTTAAATAAAATACAAAACACACTTCATATAGCACACTTCTACCAAAGACAGTTACAGAAAAAATACAACTTAAAAATTACAGGCCCATATCATTACTCAACACAGATTATAAAATTACAGACCCATATCATTACTCAACACAGATTATAAGAAGCAGTGCTTCTCAAACCTTTTAGCATGGTGGACCGGCAAGGATTTTTCCATCGCACCAGGGGCCGGTGCACTATTTTCCCTGTACAGACGTGGTAGCGACATGAGCCCCCACATGGCGTACAGCCCTAAAACATTGGGCATAAATATGATACATGTCATCTTACAATTTTGAAAAGAATAAACAATTTATTTTCACTCTTGATGATGGTAGTGGGCGGTAACTACTTTATTTAAACTTTTGTTTTCATCGGCAAGGACTGGAACTATAAATTGTTCTCTAAAAATAATTCTGAACCATTGAATTTTTCCAAATTTGGGCCTAATTTTTATAAATGATAAAAAAATATATTAATAGTATTTAATTGTTCCCTAACTATGCTAGTAACAAAGTCAATATTACTTATATTGATTTAGTTTCTATGTTCAATTTTATAAAACATAAGAAATTGAAAAAATAGCATAAAATATATTTTTTGGAGGGTGGGCAGTGGCGTAGCTAGGGCGGGCGGTGAGGGAGGTCCGCCCCTGGCGTCACACAATTTGGGGGCGGCATTTGGGGGCATTTGAAAAGTACAGCCCTTTCGGACAACCACCCTTTTTCTTTTGAAAGAGGAAAACCCGGGTGAAAATAAAATATTCGTACTTTCGAGTCGTAATTAACGGATTCTCAAGACATTTTTTATTACATACTGTTTGTTATAACTAACGCATAACCGTTAAGAAATTTAAAATCGTTTAAAAATTGTATCGATTTGTTTTGAAAATTAAGCGGTATACATCACAGATGACGCTTTTTATAAGAAAACAACACAAAGAACACATCACTGCTGGACCGAATATACTATTAATATCGCCGCGACAGTTATTGCGTGGATTTTCGACATGCACAGAATGATACGCGAAAAAGTACCCACATGGCATTGTGGTTCAAATATTGTGTTTAACTTGCAAGTAGTAATTTATATTACTGTTTAAGTTTAAGAAAATTATTCTAAGGTAATTTATTAAAAATTAATTTTTTTTTCTTTTTGTTTGTTTTTTTTTCATTAAAGTAGCACAAACAAAATGTGTGTGTTTCATTAAAATACGTTTATTCACTAAAACTTTTATGCATATCCTATTAAAGTAATGTTTAGATAGTTTGAATTAGTCTATTTTAGTGAAAATTATTACGATTTTTCACAAGAAAGATTAATCGCGATTGTTGTTTTTTTCCCCCAAATTTTGCATAATGGTGAAAATTTGTTAAGATCGTGGATGGTGTATTCACCATTGAAGAAAATTATATATTGTTTTTGCTGTCAACTGTTTGATGATTTTTTCCAATCAAATTTTAACACGGAAAATAGTTTTAACAAATAGTGGAAATTTAATCTCAAAATAAGTCAACACGAGTTGAGACTACTGAATAAGTCAACACGAGTTGAGTCTACTGCAGATTCGATCATTTTCCCAATGGAAGGAATTAGAAATAAGAATTGGACATGGTGCAACTTTTGATAATCTACAACAACAGAATATTGATAAAGAAATAAGAAAAAATGAAAGGAAATTCTCACAATACTTGATATAATTAGATTCTTAGCTAAACAAAATTTGGCGTTGAGAGGTCATCGTGAAAGTATTCATGAGGAAGACATCAATTCAATTGAAAATATAGGACATTTTCTAGAGCTTTTGGACTTGTTGGCCAAGTACGACCCAGTATTATGTGAACATTTAGTACAAATTAAGATGGGTAATAAATATAGTGTCTCCTATTTGTGGAAAATGATTCAAAATGAATTCATAGACCTATTGAGAGGTGCAGCGAGAAAAACAATAATGGACCAATTAAAGCAAGCTAAAAACTTTTGTATGATATTTGACAGCTCTCCAGATATTTCCCACAAATATTAAACTAGTCAAATTAAAAGATACGTAGTTATTGATGTTGGCGAAGTTAAAGTTGTAGAATCGTTTATTTACTTTGTAGAAAATAAAGGAAACGCCAAGTTAGAAGGGAAAAACATGTGAGTGGGGAAAATTCACAAGACGTGGTCCTATCTTTAGAACATGAAGTACAACGAGAAATGTTTTAATCCATGGATCGAATTATAAAGGAATTAAAAGAACTCTTTGATCAGTTGCATGTCCATGTAAGAAAATATTCGTGTATAATCCCATGTAACCTACTAAGTGAAGAAATTGAATGTCAAATAAATGATTTTATTGACATTGATAAAGAACAGTTCCATAATGAAAGAAAAATGATCCAGGTTTTGTGGCTGTACCTATACTACAAAAAGAGGCATTGCGTTGGGAAAAATGGAGGAAAAGGCCCGCTTGTCGTATTAGTTTATAAATAAAGCTTAAATATATTGTTTTCATTGCACAATTTGTTTGTGTATTTTGTATTCTAAGAATTTTTATAACAATTATTGTTATCAGTGTCGCTAGTTGTGAAAGGAGCTTCTCCAAACTGAAGTTGATAAAAAAATTATCTTCGTTCCACAATGAGTGCATGATTTAAGACAGGGGTTGGGAAACCATGGCTCGCGAGCCAGATGTGGCTCTATTGATGGCTGCATCTGGCTCTCAGACAAATGTTCGACTATTCTTTAAAAAAACGTTTATTCAGATTCCTTTGAATTGCATAAACAATAAACAGCATAACAATGATATTAAAAAGAATTAAGAGACATAATTATGGTACTTTTAGTGTTGAAATTACACAAAATGCACACATTTACTTGAATTTTTAGTTTTAAAAATAATGTATGGCTCTCTCAGACAAAAAGTTTCCCGACCCTTGATTTAAGACTACAAAATCTTGCAATATTGTCCATAGAACAAAATATAACAAATTATTTAAATTTTGATAGCATAATACACGATTTTTCTACTATGAAAGTTAGGAAAATAAATGTATAAATAATATGTTTACATACTAATGTACACAATTTGTTTGTAAAAATATAATTAAATCATTTATTTATAAATACAAAATAAAAGCATACTAATTGGTAATTTAATTTTTTGGTGTAAATTTGGAATACGTTTGTCTCATTGGGGGGGGGGTGCAACCTCAGTAACTTTCTTGTAACCTTTAAAAAAAAGTATCTCGTATTTTTATAAAATATGTATTTATAGTAGGGCTGCGGAAATTATCGATTAATCTCTAGATTAATCGTTAAAAATTTTATCGATTAAATATCGATTAAAATAATTTTAATCGATAAAAATTCGATTAAAATTTAAGAAAATATTTATAATATTTTTTAAAAAATTTTAGTAATAAATAATAAATTATTAATAATTAATAATAATTTATATATATTTTTTTACGTACAAACATCTCCCGCGTAATATTAAAATTTATTTTATTAATGTATGTTGACCGGCAGACGTCAATTATAAAATGTCTGACAGCCAGAGCCGTCTTTACACCATTTTGGGCCCCCGGGCAAAAATATAGTGTTGGGCCCTTCCCCCGCAGGAATAAAAAATGAATATACATAATATATATAAATAAACATATTCCCATGGGGCCCATATGCTCGTGGGCCCCCGGGCAAATGCCCAACGGGCCTATGCGTTAAGACGGCCCTGCTGACAGCATCAGCGCAGTTAAATTTAAACATATAACTAGAAAGTTGAGCAAATATGTTGTTTTTAAGCTAACTGCGGATGGCAAAGTCGAAGATGGTGAAAACATTTTCTGTGTCCACTGCCATAAACAATTCTCTTTTAAAGGATCAAATACATCGCTGACGTACCACCTTCATCACAAATCAAGTATCAACACATTGTCATGAAATTTAGTTCAAAATATTCTTAATTTTCAATGTCCGTGAGAAATGTTCAGTTTAATGACGTCATAAATTTCTATTTTTGGTTTTAATCGAAATTATCGATTAATTAATCGATAATTTTTCAAAAGTTAACGATTAAATTTAAATTAATCGATAACAGCCATAATTTATAGGTATAACATCTTATTTGGCCTCCTTTATTGCAGCTAACTTAAATATTGCATTCAATGGTAGAAAGGTTCGCCACCTTTACTTTTTTTCAATTACAATTATTTATTTATGTTTATTAAGTTATAAAAACCACAACTTCTGCTACCTAGAATGGGCGGCAAATTGGAGACCGCCCCGGGCGGCAAAAGGTCTAGCTACGCCACTGAGGGTGGGAGAATTAATTGCATTTTATTGTCATTATATCCCTAAATATAGGGACCGAAGTCAAGTGGCTGGCCACTTTAACATAGAAATAATTTTGGGACACATCTTGCACGAGTTTAGAGAAAGTAATAAAGATACATATAGATTAAACTTAATTATAATCATTTCATAGTTTCTGTAATTATTGAAAATATGCAATATTTAAAATGAATTTTTTGGTTTCAATTAAATTTTTGCAAACGAAAGTTTAAGTTACTAAAAAGATTTTTGTTTAGAAACCCAAGTTACTAATAATAATCCTCAGGGAATTGTAAATTAAGTTTCTAAAGAGTTGAAAAGAAATTCACAATTCCTATCTTGTCACCTACATTTTATCAAGAAGTACGCAATTGATAAAATATATTAATTCCGGTGTTTTATGGTGCAGCGAATACGCGCAAATAATTTGTAATGCACAAAGAGAGTTTGACAATAAAAAATTTTATTTTAGGATTGAGTTTTCTTTCTCACAGACAAAATCTAGTGCCTATTTGTATACCCATAAAGTGAAGTGAGTGTTGAGACCATTCGATAGAACATCGCTGCATTAACACCGTGAGGTGTTCGGATACCAGCATCATCCACACTTACAAAACCAAATTGAATATACGAAGAATGACATTTATCTTATCTTTTCTATAAAGACGCTCCTTCTATGCAGAAGATAATTGCGTCCACAGACCATGACGGATGATCTGTTGGCAAGTGATGCAGCGTTCACAGGCCACGGCAATGAGGGTTCAACGCATTACCCAGCCGCCTAACTAGTGTTAGGTACCAATTCGGAGCTGGGTGACTCAGGGACACCCTAGGCCCCGGGTACAAATCATTGCCTTCACATAAATTCGAACCCGTGACCATCGGTGCGCCAGTCGAGCGAATTGCCACTCGCACCACCGCGCTTTTCAAGTGATGCTAGTACGAATTCATTTCGCTAATCAAGCTTCGGTTTCATTTATGTTCCCATCATCTAATTGTGAAGAAGAGTGAGACTGTGTTTAATGCTCAGCATTCATTTGCATTCTATTTTTAAACATATCCACCACTCTGGGTTGCACATATCTACAGCACTCTTACTTATTGTTCTAAGATCCTCTACAGCACTCTTACTTTATTGTTCTAAGATCCTCTACAGCACTCTTACTTAATTGTTCTAAGATCCTCTACAACACTCTTACTTTATTGTTCTAAGATCCTCTACAGCACTCTTACTTAATTGTTCTAAGATCCTCTACAGCACTCTTACTTAATTGTTCTAAGATCCTCTACATCACTCTTACTTTAATTGTTCTAAGATCCTCTACAGCACTCTTACTTATTGTTCTAAGATCCTCTACAGCACTCTTACTTAATTGTTCTAAGATCCTCTACAGCACTCTTACTTAATTGTTCTAAGATCCTCTACAGCACTCTTACTTATTGTTCTAAGATCCTCTACAGCACTCTTACTTAATTGTTCTAAGATCCTCTACAGCACTCTTACTTTATTGTTCTAAGATCCTCTACAGCACTCTTACTTTATTGTTCTAAGATCCTCTACAGCACTCTTACTTTATTGTTCTAAGATCCTCTACAGCACTCTTACTTTATTGTTCTAAGATCCTCTACAGCACTCTTACTTAATTGTTCTAAGATCCTCTACAGCACTCTTACTTAATTGTTCTAAGATCCTCTACAGCACTCTTACTTAATTGTTCTAAGATCCTCTACATCACTCTTACTTATTGTTCTAAGATCCTCTACAGCACTCTTACTTTATTGTTCTAAGATCCTCTACAGCACTCTTACTTAATTGTTCTAAGATCCTCTACAGCACTCTTACTTAATTGTTCTAAGATCCTCTACAGCACTCTTACTTTATTGTTCTAAGATCCTCTACATCACTCTTACTTTATTGTTCTAAGATCCTCTACAGCACTCTTACTTTATTGTTCTAAGATCCTCTACAGCACTCTTACTTTATTGTTCTAAGATCCTCTACAGCACTCTTACTTTATTGTTCTAAGATCCTCTACAGCACTCTTACTTTATTGTTCTAAGATCCTCTACAGCACTCTTACTTTATTGTTCTAAGATCCTCTACAGCACTCTTACTTTATTGTTCTAAGATCCTCTACAGCACTCTTACTTTATTGTTTCTAAGATCCTCTACAGCACTCTTACTTTATTGTTCTAAGATACTCTACAGCACTCTTACTTTATTGTTCTAAGATCCTCTATAGCACTCTTACTTTATTGTTCTAAGATCCTCTACAGCACTCTTACTTTATTGTTCTAAGATCCTCTACAGCACTCTTACTTTATTGTTCTAAGATCCTCTACAGACACTCTTACTTTATTGTTCTAAGATCCTCTACATCATTCTTACTAAATTGATTGGTACACCCCTAACTTCTATGAAATTAGCTATAAAACGATAATCGGTTTTAAAATCGGAGTTACATAATCGGTTTTCAAAACAAACAAAAAAACACAACAACACGCAATTAACAACCTTAAATATGACTCACCCTCGCTAGGGTCGGCCAATCACAGTTTATGTTTAAGGGATGGTAGTAATAAATGGGAGGCGGGTAACAACAACCTCAGTGTGCATGTCTTCACGTTTACTCGCTATTTTGTATTTACTTAGTGCTGCTCTTTGTGTCTGTATTCTCAAACAAACCGTTTGCACTGTTATTATGAACAAGTCTAAGGCGTGTGTTACGCCGCGGGTCTCTGCAGAGTTCCTTCTTTTCATTACCTCACAGTCGTTAGCCCAAACCCACCCCATTTTTGACAATTGTGTCTATCAGGAAGTCTTCACCGGTCACTAAATCATTCGCGACGTATGCTACGCTGCGGGTCAGCTAGTAATGGCAATAAAGAGGTAAAAGAACGGGCACAAACAGACAGTTTTTCAAATTTAAAAAAAAAGCATTTCGCTGGGACTTGAACCCAGGATCTTCCCTCGTATAAGGCGGAGTTGATAACCAGTACAGTACGAACCTCACGTAGTTCTGTGAAGGAACAATGCAAGTGAAACGCAAGGATAATTCTTGGTCTCGTTACATTGGTCGACCCCAGGAAGGCTTTTCTCTTGCCTAGACGTCGTTTTACCTTTTAAGACACTTGTAGATAGATAAGCATCACTGCTGGCTCAGTCAATTCTACAGTGAACAAACAATGATACTCTAGCATTATATTTCAATTTATTTAGACTTTCACTATCCACCAAATATATTTATAGATTGTGTTTCTTGTCTTATGTGTTTCTAATGTATTCATAATTATTATTTGAAGCCTTTGTCTGTTACTACTCTAAATCTCATTTTATCATGATGTCATTTCCAAAAATACATCCACAAGGTATTACAAATTGGCATTGTGTGAGGGCAATAATGTGTTTTAGTTACTTTCTTTATACAAGTATTTAGTAAATACAAAATGTTGTTTACTTTCTTTTCCATCTCATAAGCAACTCTATTTATTAAAAAAACATTATTAATTATATCTTAATATTTTAGTTTTTAGTTGTGTGACCAAATATATATATATAAACGATAACATTAGTCAATATTATTTAATCACAATTATTAATCTCTTATTTTTAACTCTTCCAATTTATGATACATTCTTTCCGTATACTGATTGAGGTAGATCGACTTCATTTCGTTAAAAAAGTTAGAAGTTCTTTTAAGAAAACATTAAAGTTTTTAACCTAGCAATAAGAAATGATAAAATACTTATTATATTTGAGTAAATAATATTCTGATTGAATGTTTGAGGTAGATTTCCATTTTAATATAATTACTTTTCTGCATAGTTTCTTCAGTTATCGTTCTGTAAGATTCACTCTCTTAAAGTTTTGGCTATCATCTAGGCAACATCTCCATTTACTGGTCAGTGCCATACAACATTATCTGAGTGTTGGACCCACTCGCCGCCCTAGCTTCACAGTCTTTGTCCAGAATGAAGTCAACAGGCGCACTACAGTTTCAGAGTCTTGGCTGTAATAACGACAGTTTGAATACCTGCTGTAATAACGACAGTTTGAATACATGCTGTAATAACGACAGTTTGAATACCTGCTGTAATAACGACAGTTTGAATACCTGCTGTAATAACGACAGTTTGAATACCTGCTGTAATAACGACAGTTTGAATACCTGCTGTAATAACGAAAGTTTGAATACATGCTGTAATAACGACAGTTTGAATACCTGCTGTAATAACGACAGTTAGAATACCTGCTGTAATAACGACAGTTTGAATACATGCTGTAATAACGACAGTTTGAATACCTGCTGTAATAACGACAGTTTGAATACCTGCTGTAATAACGACAGTTTGAATACATGCTGTAATAACGACAGTTTAAATACCTGCTGTAATAACGACAGTTTGAATACCGGCTGCAATAACGACAGTTTGAATACCTGCTGTAATAATGGCAGTTTGAATACCTGCTTTTGAAGTAGGTGATGGGAGTGGGGTGGGGTAGTGCTACGTTCATATTTAAATAATTAAACTCATGTGCTTACGACTCAACTTGATCCATAAATAACAAGGAGAAGTACATTTGACCAAAACATGTACCATTTGAAATGAGTTTACATTATTGCCTTTCATTATTAAATGGGCAGTAAAGAGAGCCATCATCCTGTGACTGACATCTATTAAACCCTAAAATATGTACCATTTGAAATGAGTTTACATTATTACCTTTCATTATTATGACAAGTAGAGAGAGCCATCATTCCACAACTAATGTTTATCTTAATTTAAAAAATCCCTTTTTAAGGCTTAAAACCTTTTTCAAAAACTGTTTTTGAAAAATTAATGAAAGGGAAAAATTTATTTAAAAATTAACTGTGGATATGGATATATTTTAAAATACTAAATGTTGAAATGTTCAACAATGCACAACAATAAAGATTGGTTGTTAATTCCGACCTTTAATCTTTTCTTTTAAATTATTTGTGAATGTTAACTTTATAGTGTCAAGGAAGTCACAAACTGAGTTGTCTTGTCAGATATATTTCAAAAACAAACATTTTAATTTTTAACATTTAGAAATTAATTAGACAGAAAATCACAAAATAAAATGTTAATCATATTTATAGTCTACGGAAATGTTATATTACTATTTAATATGTGGTATAATAGCAGATCAATGGCACTGAATATCTAACTGTAGTGGTAAGAAGGAGATATTATCTAATACAAAGATATTAAAACTATCTACTCGTAATTAGAGGACATTGGCTGGTGTCAAAATTTATCAACAACATTTGTAATACAGAGAATATATATTTTTTTACGTTTCTAATTTTTAATTTATAGTATAGCTAGTGTATTACCCGTCAAAAATGACTGAAGATTTCAAAATAAATTCATTTCAGCTGAAAACTTTTTTTTTACAAATACACATCAGAATAAAAAATAATGTAATACAGAACTTTCATTTATTTTATTAACTTTTATTCATTTATTTTGATATTGCACAATTTTATGTGGAACGTTCGCCGTCGGGCGGAAAAAAAAGTACAAAATAACCCCACTTCCCGTGATGCCATCGAGCTGAAATTTGGCACATAGACTCGTGTCGTTTTTCTTTCATGTGCCATATGATTTCACGTTTTGACGCCACCCGTCGATGTCCACAACCCCTCCCCTCTCCCCTCCCGGTTTTAAAGCCTGGGGATATCACTCGGTGTCAGTCTGTAAATATTTGTCGCGTTTGATGATAATCAATACTTTTTTATATGTCTCATATATAAGGTATTTATAGTCAAAAACTTTGATTTTACGGGGTTGTTTTTATTGGTGCAGTAATTTTGTGCGCTGCTTTCTAAAATTAGTAGCGTCAAGGACAAATAGTCGGGACAGACAGACGTGACATACATTGATAATTATGTATGCGAGTGTCTATTGGTAGTCTATTTAAGTAATCTAAAGTGAGAGATAGATACCTGGGATTGGGCTCAGAAATAAGAGCCAACTTGTGGGTTTAACCTTTAAAGTAATCTAAGGTGAGAGATAGATACCTGGGATTGGCTTCAGAAATAAGCGCCAACTTGTGGGTTTAACCTTTAAAGTAATCTAAGGTGAGAGATAGATACCTGGGATTGGGTTCAGAAATAAGCGCCAACTTGTGGGTTTAACCTTTAAAGTAATCTAAGGTGAGAGATAGATACCTGGGATTGGGCTCAGAAATAAGCGCCAACTTGTGGGTTTAACCTTTTAAGTAATCTAAAGTTAACTATAGCTACCTGGGATTGGGCTAAAAAATAAGCGCCACATTATCGGAAAGTAACCTCTAGTAACCAAATTCAAACTTCTGGTCTTCTCAAATGACTTGTAGCAAATTCTTGTGGATCATGTTTCAACTAATAAGAGAAGGGGTCAAATCGGGCCGCAGGTGCTTTAAGGGGAGGTGTCGGTGAGAATCTGGAAAAAAATACGTTTTAAGTATTTCTAGTTTTCGATATATTTCGTTTCTTAGGCCATTTCAAATTATAAATTAAATTTAACAAATAATGATAATATATTAGATCATATTTTAAAATATTATTTCATTAACCCTGTACGAGTGTGTAAAGTCATATTTTTATACGAAATACTGTCTTTACTGGCTCCATTCACGTAGTTGAAATGTTCCAACCATATCCAATGTGGTATCAATGGAAATCTGGATTTTTCTAAATTTAGATAAATATAAATTTCCTACCAATCAAAATTTTTCCAACCTTGCAAACGTTGATTCACGTTCAAAAATGACATATTTTTTCTGGACCTACTTATGGGGGTTCCGCATTTCCTACGCATCACACCTGACCTTTAAATAAATCAAGCATTTTGATTGGTTATTGCTGTGGAAATTACCGTAGTTCTACTTCCGTTTCTATGTTAAACAACAATTGTATTCCCTAAACAATAGCTTCTAAGATCGTTATTTATTTATTAGTAAAAGCGATTAGATAATTTCACTCCAATAATAAAATTCAGAGATGTGTTCTATAGCAAATTGTTATTATATTGCCATGTTACCAAGCATTAGTATCACCGTATATACTCGTTCTATAGCCCGTTCGTTCATATGCCGACCCCCCCCCCTTTCTTTTGGAAGGGCAAAGTATTAAAAGAGTGTAACCCGTTCGCAAGCAGACCCCCCAAAAATAATAGGACAGCTTAAACAAAATGGTGCACATTTATTTTAAAACTACAAGCTAAATCGTTCATTATGATTGTTTACTTTGTACCACCTATCTTTGACTTTGTGCTCTTGGTTTGGCAAGAGTTACCGGTATTTAAAAAAGAAATCTTGGTAAACAGTGGAAATGAATGAATGAAAGTTGAATCATTTCAGAAGAGCAGGTGGGCTTCAGAACAGGAAGAAGCTCAACGGAGCAAATCTTTAAACTGCGAGTTCTCTGTGAAAAAAATCTCCAACACTAGAGTGACCTCTATCATGTCTTTATAGACTTTAAAAAAGCGTTCGACAGATTGTGGCATGCGGCACTGTGGGCAACGATGCACAAATTCAACATTAATGCAAACATCATTGAAGTGATAAAGAACCTATACAACAGAGCAACCAGCGCAGTACTCGTCAACAGCAAGCTGGGAGATTGGTTCAAGACCACTTTTGGTGTCAGACAAGGATGTTTACTTGCCCCCATCCACTTCAACCTCTTCCTTGAAAGGATCATGACAGATGTGCTAGAAGACCATGTCGGAACAGTCAGCATCGGAGGGAGAAGTATAACCAACCTACGCTTCGCCGATGACATTGACGGCCTAGCTGGTAGCGAGGACGAACTAAAAGAATTCCTCGCAAAGCTAGAGAAAACAGCAAAGGCGTACGGCATGGAAATCAATGCAGAAAAGACCAAGGTCATGGTAAATAGTAAATTCACAAGCGAGATTCGGATAAACGGGCAAAAACTCGAAGCAGTCTCCACCTTCAATTATCTAGGGGCCATAATATCCGACGAAGGCTCAAAGCCAGAAATTCTTGCCAGAGTAGCCCAAACAATTGCAGCATTGAGCAAATTAAAGCACATCTGGCAAAGTAAGAAGCTCTCCCTGAGATCAAAGATCCGGCTAATGCGCTCTCTAGCGATGTCGGTCTTTTTGTATCGTTGTGAGGCTTGGACGCTCACTGCAGACCTCCAAAGAAGAATCAATGCGCTAGAGATGAGATGTTTCAGAAAGATATTGAACATCTCTTACACAGCGCACATCACAAACGACGCGGTCCGCAACACGATAAGTACTGTCATTGGCCCCTACGAGGACCTACTCACATCAATTAAAAAGAGGAAATTACGATGGTACGGACACGTGACAAGAACTTGAGGTCTCGCAAAAACCATATTACAAGGCACAGTCCAGGGAGGAAGGAAAAGAGGCAAACAAAAGAAGAGATGGGAGGACGAATTCAAAGAGTGGACCGGCCTGTCATTCAGCGACTCTCAAAGGGCAGCACAGGACCGTGACAAATTACGTGTGTTAGTGAGCAGTTCACGATGGTGCCCCAACGACCCAACAACGGGTTAAGGGATAGTTCAAGTTCAAGTTCAAAAAGTTTCGAAAGTGCGTACATTAAAATTCATTGTTGAAAACAAAATTTAAAAAAACAATTTATTAAAACATTCACAAAAATAAATACTTTGATTAAATAATTTAAGTACAGATGTTTCATAATATATAATAGCTTCTGGTAGAGCAGTTGAATCTTGTAGAATGTAGAAAAGGACCTCGATGATCTACAATAACAACACCGATATTCAATGTACATGCAGAAATCACCTATGACCCGCTCATAAGCCGACACACAACTTTTCCCCATTAGATTTTAGCCAAACAATGTCGGTTTTAGAACGAGTATCTCAGTACGTAATTAAATAACCCGTAAAAACAAAGTTTTTGTCTATAAATCCCTTGTATATGACACATAACTAAATCTATTGATTATGTTCTATATAATACGCACTGCGTGACAAATAGTTACAGGCTGAATGGACTGAATTCCCCTTCGTGTAAAACATGGGGATGTGGTCATTGATGGCTGGAGTGAACTCCAGTGACACGTGGATGTCGAAAATAGCAAACGGCTACATAGTTATAAATGGAAATAAACTAAAAATGCATTAATTTAATAACGGTACATTCGATTGATTTGAAATTTCGATACAATGCTTTATTAGGTGACAAAAGTCTATGTGCGAAATTTCAGCTCGATAGCATCACAGTTTTTTTTACTTTTGTTTTTGCGACCGACCGACCACAAGCCCACGACAGACAGACAAGGTGGTGAAGTTAATATAAGAGACTTAACAATTAAATCACCACGTAATAAACACAGTTTTTGACTATAAATCCCTTATGTATGAGACATAACTAAGAGTATTGATTATGTTCAAACGCGACAAACATTTACAGACTGAAACTTACTTAACTCCCCTTTGTTGTAAAATGGGGCGGGGGAGAGGTGTGTTCACGGATGAATGCACTGAACTCTGCGTAACACGTGAATGTGAACAAAAGCAGGCCGCTACATATAGTTATATTCATTTAAACTAAAAATAGTTTAACTTAATTACGGTACATTCGATCGATCTGAAATTGTGATGCAATGCAATGACACAAATCTATGTGCCAAATATCAGCTCCATGGCAGTACGGGAAGTGGGTAATTTTTTACCTTTGTTTTTCCGCCCGACGACGAACGACAGAGATGACGACGGACACGATTTCGAAGTTAATATAAAGGAATTTAAAAATGAAGGGGGGTCTAGCACTCGGTCTTGAAATCAAACTAATTGCGAAGTGTCTTAGAGCCATTCCAATATTAATAATAACAAAAACATAAAACGTTCATGTAATAAAAGCAAAATTAACAGCTTCTATTGTTAATGTGATAAATTTTACCCGAATAATTAAAAAGAAGTATTCTATGAGCTGTAATGTACATAAAAGTTATTACACATGGATATAATCGAATTAATTTTTGTGTCCTTTTATAATTGTTTTTAATTAGTTCATTTTAAGGTACACGCAAATTGTCACTGTCACTTAGTTATAAATATACATGTATATGGTAAATTTTTATTGGCGAAAAATTAAAAAAATTAAAATTATACATCAAAAATAATAACAACAATTAATTTTAAAAAAACTAAATGTTAATAATTGTTTTATAGGTTTTACTGACCAAAAAACTCAGAAAATCTGCCACTCCAGTCGTCCATTTAATATTGGGTATTTTACCTTTTTAATCAATGGTTCCAAGCCATTAATAAATACCTGAGCTTAACAATATGTAAGTTGAGTTCAGATTGAAAAAGCTGGACTAACACAACTGTAAGTTTTAAGCTGTTCGGGTCCAACAAACATTGCAATTCGTCATCGTCTGCTTTTGCTGATGCCTTAGACTTTGAAAGACTTTTGGATTTGGATGAATTTGTTGCAATAACAAGATATGAAAGATGATCAAGAGTATTATTGTTTTTACAGTGGATGGAGGGCCAGACTAAAATCCTTGCTATCAAAAAGTCATTGAGGTTACAATCCATCACTTCGCTAAAATAACCTTGATGCCTTATTCATTGCAACCAATGCACCGAGATGAAGTGCTTTTAATTTCTTGGGACGTGGAATCGCTCCTTTGAGCAGAGAAATTTCTGGTGTCATATTGCCAAATGAATACTATGGCTGTCACCTTGATTCGCGTGGCAGAACAATCAATGAGGATATGGAGAGAACAAACCTCCTATTTGCGGGTGAAACTTTGAATGCAATCTGGAACGATAACATTAGAAAAAGATACATGCTGTTTAATGATGTGTTTATGACATTTGATAATTCATTAGCCTAGGGTACAATTTATGACTTAATGTAATATCATAAAGTATAAAGTTGTAAGATATTATGATAAGTAAATTCCATTTTTTATTCATTTTGTTTCAGTATATTTTCTTATAATTATTTTGCTGTAAATAACTGTATATTGATAGAGTATGTATGTTTTATAGATGAAAAATGCGTATCATTATTATTATTTTTGTAACCCTAAAAACCCCAGACCATAAGGACATTTCTTGTCACTTCACTAAATGAAGAAAAACAAAATAGATTGAATAGTGTGGTAAAGCTATTTTTTTATTCTAAAAAATCAAATTATGTCCCTTGATACATTATTTTGCATATGGGTATTTTGGGGTCTACTTTACAAAAGACGAGTTTTAAAAAAAACAAAAAAAACAAATAACATTCTGCATTAACTGCAATTATATATTTTTATTTTTGAAAAAAAAGTTTATTTATTAACCTAGACCTAGACATAAAAAATGTTTCGTTATGAACTTCCAAATTATAATTAATTTATGTGTGTGAATTTTTAGTGCATATTCATATATATAGTATTACTATTACTCAACAATTGTGGCCTATAAAGTTGTAAACACTTTATTTCGTTCATTTTTATGAATACCTTAAATACCCAGATGGTCTAATTACTAACTCATGTTGTGGCTCCAATGAACATTTAAAACTAAAATTTACAAACCTATTATTATACAATCATTAAAGGTTTAAATATTTCGACTGTGATAGAACATACACTGTGAAAGTTAGTTGTGACCTTTAACTGTTATAAAAACAACTCATCATTCTTTATATGTAGATAATTGTAGCTTGTTTAAAAATTAATTATTTATAAATCAAAAAAGAAATATATTTACAGAATATTATATTGATATCTAATTGCACACATATTTAGCTATTCTTTAAATATATGTTTTGTCTTATGCATGCAAAAGTTACAAACAGAAATACGAATAGTAGCCATATTAGTTTAGATTATATTCATAGGCCTGAGCCATAATATTACATATATTATATATATTTTATAGTATATCATTATAAGCAATGCCAACAGGGTGTATTTTTTAAAATAGTCCAGTATAACTTGAAATTATTCATCTCTACAATATGTTACTACAAACCTGTACACAAACTATTTTAAAAGGCTTATTTCTTATATCTCTAGTAAAATACCCTCATATTTGTTCCTGCTCTATTCACATTAATTATATTATCTCGCTTTCACCTAATGATTTATGTAGAAACTTGAATCTCGGTTATTGGTAAATTTTTTATGTCTATATAAGAAAAAATTATGTAGAATTTTAAATGGGTTTACATTATGACCTTATATTATTTCATGGCCGGTAAAGAGAGTCATCGTTTCTTGAGTGAAATCTTTATTACGGAACAAAATGCATTTAAAACAGTGAAAAAAATATGTTTTCAATAAATTCATGAAGCGAAACATTTTTTTTTATTGCAAGAAAAGCTTAGGAAATAGATATATGTTAAAATCTCAAATTATTATTATTATAACAAATTGTTTAAAAGTTTAACAATAAAGATGAGTTGTTAATTTGTAACTTTAATAAACACTTCTTTTAAATTTAAACTAATCGTCAATGTTTACTTTATAGAGTCAGGGGAGCCACAAACTGTGTTAAGTCATGTCAGAGATATTTCAGAAACACACATTTTAATGTTTAACGATTAGAAATTAATAAGACAGATAAGTCACATAATAAAATGACTTGCATACCAATATTGTGCAGAAATGTTATATTACTATTTCATACGAGGTATGATAGTGGTTCAATATCACTTAAATTCTAGTTTTAAAGCATAATACGGCAGTATTATCTAATAAAACTATATAATTTGCAATTGTCACGCAAGTCAGTAGTGTCTGTCAGTCAGTCCTACGCTATGCGAGGTAATTCCCGATAGTTGCTTTCGAGATTATAACAAAATGTGTTGCTCAAACATAAAATATTGTGACGTGACGTCATTATTTGAGCTTTTATTAATGTGTGAAGGGAACGAAGTAAAAAGAGCAATGTTTTATTTGATGTGATTAATATTATTATTATTTTTTTTGTATTAAATGTCCGTTTTGTGTATGTGTCCATGTCAATATTACGTACGTAATTATAAATTTAATTTTCTATATTAATATATAACATTCGTTTTTCGGTTTATGAAATTTACAATTGGTTGTCGTTCGGTTGTCAAGTTTCGATGCGTTTTGAACTACAAAGCCATTATTTATTACTGAAAATGAAATTTGTCAACTTATGCTTCAGTTTAGCGTTTGTTTTTCTTTTATACACTTTGAGATTGCATATTTGTATGTTTTAAAAAAAATCGGACTCCTCCCCACAATAGTTTTTTTTTAATTGTTATTTACATGTAATATTTCAATGTGTCTTAGACTAATTTTGAATAAAAAATCTTTGCTTTTAATATAGAACTGGAAGGGATGCTGACTTGACAATAATGAAAACGTTTATTAGAATTCCTAAAACGTGTATATTAAAGTTGATACTTTAATATTTTCTTTTATCCAGTCTTAACTTTACTTCAAAGGTTTCATGCAAAATAAATAGTTCGTTGTTATTCATATTTGTAAATAGTTACAATTTTTTATTTACATGTTTTTGATAATGTAAAGGTAATAATGTATGGACCAATGGGCGCATAAACTGACAAGTCATAATAGATCTTGAAAAGGTGCTGACTTGACAACAATAAAAACGTTTATGTGAATTACTAACACGTGTATATTAAATTGTAAATATGATTAACAGTTGATAAGTTAATCTTTTCTGTTATCCTGTGACAAACTTTGCTTACTACGTTTCATGCAAAATAAATAGTTATTAACATGTCTAAAATTACAGTTTATTTTTTACCTGTTTTGATAATGTTGTGGTAATAATGTATGGACAAATGGGCGAATAAACTGACAAGTCATAATCATCGATGAAGCTTAAACGGCTTCAAATCACAGATATGCGTGATGTGGATCACATTACAGTCACATAATTTATTTTTAACGCACTGTGCTGTATTATTGGTGCACTCATAATTGGGGCGCACTATTCAATGCCGCAAGTTAACGTCCGCTGACTCCTCAGCAATATTTGTTAATACGTCGAACTTCAAACTTCTTTGATGCATTATCACTTTATGCTGTGTGTAATTCACTATGCATTTACTATTATCATGATTATATCATTATCATTCATGCAAACTTATATAACGCGAAGCCTAGGCTTGGAGGTTTTCTCATAACACATATATTCGTATATATAATCAAAATATATACTCTGCTATGTCCGTTCGTAACGCTAGATTTTAGAATGCCCACCGCTAAAAAAATAACCTTGAAAAACATATTGCAAGAAAAAAAAACCCAAAAAAAACAACAACAAAAAACCCACTATTTTCAAGCGTCCGCATAAAATTGTTCAATATGGAAAAGAGATTTAATTTCTCTCTCTTGGTCGCTACATTTTCTGATTATTTACTATGCGGCTTTCATGCAAAAGGGACAATTACAAAAACTGAAATATATCCATTTTGAAAACTCCCGTCATTTTTGACGGGTAATACATTAGTGCAGAGATATTACACATACTCAGTATTAAATATTGACTGTTGGTCAATTAACTAAATGTCTAGAAGCGAGAATTGATAATGATGGTGCAATGTTCCTCAGATGCAGTGCTGCCAGCGACAATTTTGGGAAAAACCTAGCCAATAAGTCAAAAAAACCTAGATCCGAAAGAAAAAACCTAGACACGCTAAAATAAACAAATATGACGTCACAAAGCTCCGCCCCCCCTCACAAAACCTTAAAAAAAAATAAATTAAAAAAATAAAAATAAAAAGGCGTATTTCCTACTTAAAATTCATCATGTTTCTAATCAATTTTTACGTTATTATTAAGTATCGATTTAGTGTAAGACTGCATTCTAATATAGTAACTCGCGCGGAGCTATTTAATACGTCATTAAATAAATTTGTTGCAAGCAATCAAATATTTAAGTGGAGCTTTCATTTAAAATTGTGCATTTTTGATGTGACGTCACAGTTCTTAAACACCTCCCTCCCTCCCCATTGTGACACATCTCACTTAAGTGTGACACCCCCTCCCCCTACTTTTAGATGCGAGTAATCATTAATGGACGGCCCCTAAGGTATGTTGTACATAACTATTTTGTAAAATATACCTACATCTGCATTTATTCATCACTTATGTAATCTTTCTTATACATCTTATTGGCAATCTTTTCAGCATTCTTTGCATCATTCTTATTTTATCTAATTAAAGACGCTCCTTTTATACAGGATATTATTGAGTCCTACTTTTTATCCATTGTTTATTTCTAGTCTTGTACTTGTATTTTTATTTGAGTTTTAAATGTTGATAGAGTTTTGGTTTTCCTCGTTTGATCAGGTAACCCATTCCACTTCCAAACCCCTGACGGAAAGAACGAGAATTTGTATGAGTTTGTTGTTGCATACGGGAGTAGGAAAAGTGTTTTTTATAACTTTGTCTATCTGAGGGTTGTATTAGATTATCTTTGGTTTATATCATGAATACTTGAAAGAATATGCTCTCAACGCAGGCAGAAGAAGATGGTAGAGCTGTTAGTTTGTGATGAGGTGTAATAAAATGGTAGAGCTGTTAGTTTGTGATGAGGTGTAATAAAATGGTAGAGCTGTTAGTTTGTGATGAGGTGTAATAAAATGGTAGAGCTGTTAGTTTGTGATAAGGTGTAATAAAATGGTAGAGCTGTTAGTTTGTGATGACGTGTAATAAAATGGTAGAGCTGTTAGTTTGTGATGACGTGTAATAAAATTGAATATTTTGGCTCATTTCATTGATTTTATCTCGTACCAGATTTCTTTTGACAGATGGTTCTGGTACCGCAGCAGCGCCACCTTTAGAATTCAGTGAGGTAGAGCTATTGCTATATATACTATATATCATAATATTTTATATAACATTACAGAGCGAGTGAAAAAACTGTTGCCATCGATTGCCTAATTTTATTTTTGAAAAATCGAATTTGTTTAGGACATTAAGTGCGCATATTCATTTTTTTAAACTTAAATATCGTTTATTTACTTAAAAAAAATAAAAACCTAGATTATAGGTATTTGGAAATAAAAAACCTAGAAACCTAGACACTGTCGAAAAAACCTAGATCTAGGTTGAAAAACCTAGCGCTGGCAGCACTGCTCAGATGTATGATCTGTAGAATATGTAATCTTATTTGGAGGAGCGAATAAAGTGTAGTGACACTTTAAGGTTAAAGAATCCCAAGAAAACAACAGTACAGGAATCAGTTCCCTAAGAAATTAAATTTGTATAAAAGTCTAAATACAAAAGTTTACATTTATTTTAAATATGAAGAAATTTAATTGAAAGATGTTGAAATTTAGGAAATTCTACTACATATTACCAAACATTTTGCATTACAACTAATAATCTAAAATAATATTAATTATTTATTCAAGTTCATGATAAAAAAAGATTTAAATTCTTAAAAAGAAATTTACATCCCTTGACAAACTAATCTTATTGCGTATTACGTATTCTGTCATGGACGTCACAACAAATTATATAAAATAGTTCAACAATTGTAAATTACGTCATTAGTTTTGCTCTATGCAACCGGTCTGTAGATTATTGATGTATTTAATGTACTCCCTCTGGTCAGTTACAATATTCTATAGATTGGTTATTTCTTTATATGAAACTAAAACGATCGGTGAAGCGCGGTGAGCAAAAGCAAAGTCAAATGTACACACGCTAATCAACAAAATGTACATCAGTACTTTATCTTATCTGCTACAGACGCTCCTTTAATGCAGAAGATTATTGCGTCCAAATAAGGGTCAGAAAACCTAAACATTTATTTATTTAACGTAAACATCTATTTATTTAATGTATATGTATAAGCAAAACTCCATTACAAAATAAACGATAACAACAAATCATTAAATTATCAAACTATTAGTGTAATTACACAGAATATTTTTTGTAACATGATTTCTAGTATAAAATTTAAAAGCTCATTTGAGGTTATAAAAATCATATATTTTTCTTGTTTATAGGCCTTCTCGAGAACTATTTTAGGGCATTAAGTTGATGTGTATTGTAATAGGGTGGGGGCGGGGGGGGGGCTTTGATTGTCGCGAGGGTACTACAGCGCCTACAAGAGATCGTTTCCAATAACATTTGATATCACATTAAACATTAGGCTTTATGTAAGTATATATTTAATGGTGTAATAAATATTAGAAAAGAATCTATGAATTATGGACGTGTCGAACTGGGTGTTCCATGCTCCAGTGGCGAAATGTACGTGTTTAGTGTATATGTGTAATTGTGCTCGCTGTGAGACCAAATGTACGTATTATATGTATGTGTAATGGTGCTCGCTGTGAGACCAAGTGTATGTATTATATGTATGCGTAATGGTGCCCGCCGTGAGACCAAAGAAGCGCTGTCCTGACTTATATACAGTCAAAATGTTGGCTGAAGGGAGTTGTCTCTTCTTGCACACGCGATGTTATTAAATACCGTGTACAGTATTCCTGAATCAGAAATACGCAATATAGATGAAAAGTTGACTGTGTGAGTTAAGTTGATAATGGTAACGAGGTTATTAACAAATAAATATCATACGAGGATACGTTATGCAATAACAGAGATAATTATAATTATAAAAATATAAACATTCACAATTTTAAGTTTTTTTTTCACCTTAAAAATTAATTTCTAAGGGAAGTATCAGGTATGACGTACATAACACTAGTATTTATTTAACTAAAAAATTACATTCTTTTTTACATTGTTTGAAAATCAAACATTTGAGCCTCAATCAGACAAATTTTAAAAATTATGCGACATTTAAATTTTCTTTTGAGTAGCTTATTAAATAATTGTTTCAGTGTATCTAAAATTACTGAAAATATTTATAAATATATTTTTAATGAGTTAACACAAATAAGCACTATACTACATGCGCTAATTCTGTATCCTTTGTAGATACAGAGTGGCACGCCACTTACCTTCGATCCCTAATTTTAGGGATATTAATTCTTTAAAATGTAAGGATCCTACAAAGTCAGTTCCCAAATGAATTTATTGCGTCACTCGTCATTAACATGAGTGACGTCATAGATAATTGGGTATAACAATTTTGAAAGTGAGTTCAAACGTTAATGTATTCCATGGCTAGTAATGCCGGGTATGGGGCTAGTAATTAAACACCTCCCAAAGTGTCCTGATGGCTGGCATCTCAAAATATCCTCTGTTAACTAAAGTCTGGTGGATTATCTTTGAACTGATAGAAGGGGTGAAGTCGGGTGGTTGGCGCCTTAAAACCAGCAGCTTCTGTCAGATGGGGCTCGTAAACCTCGATTGGTAGCTCATCTAGGAGAGGGAAACTCCGATCTCAAACCTCTGCTGTCTGGCGGCTACACGTATTTATGAAAAGATTAAGGGAGTAAACCCTAACAGAAAATCAGGCTATGGAGTCAATTAGGAAGTCTCATAGCGAATGCGCTCTTCTGTCAAGCGACTCCTTCGAGGTAGATGGCTCTTTGTTGTATCCCCTTAGCTGTTCTCGAATCACCATCTGGGTGGAGAGAGAAGGTCTGCTGCCTGGGGGCCGTCCATAAAGTACGTCACGCTCCAGAGGGGGGGGAGGGGGTGTAAGAAAGTGTGACAGTTTGTGACAGGGAGGAGGGGGGTGTCCAGCCATGTGTGACGTCACCCTGTTTTATATTAAATTTTGACTATTTTGTTAATAAAAAAACAAAAATTTTGTTCGAAAGTGTGACGTACTTTAGGGGGGGGGTATATGTGTGCCAGTTTGTGACAGGGGGGAGGGGGTGAGTTAAAAAATGGTCAAAAATAGCGTGACGTACTTTATGGATGGCCCCCTGGGCAACAGCTGACCTTAATAAAAGCATCGTCAAGGCCATAGTGCCTTCATTTGTGTTCTCTTTTGCGAGGTTAAATGAACATTAGAAATAACAATACACATTTAGGACGGAAGGATGCCATAGATAGATATTGATATAAGCCTAATTATAATAATACTAATGCTTGATAGCATAATTTTCTATGCGTTTGTGTCACTTTTTTTTAAAATTTAAATTTTTAGTTGCAAATTGTTTTATGGACTAAATTATAAAAAATCTAAATTGATAATTCAATTATTTAACATTTTAATGATATTATTCATAAAGACTATAAAAACTAAAATAACATTAAAATTACCAACATGAAACTGTTTTATGTGTGAGATGATAATATGGAAATACTCTACGGTGGACTTTATGCCAACAAAATATTTACTACATACAACAGTTTGTTTAGATAGCATTATGACTCATATACTGAGATTGTAAGGTTGGCAGCTAAGTCACGATGACCCTTATACTGAGATTGTAAGGTTGGCAGCTAGGTCACGACGACCCTTATAACGAGATTGAAAGGTGGCAGCTAGATCACGACGACCCTTACACTGAGAATGTAAGGTTAGCAGCTAGGTCACGACGACCCTTATACTGAGATTGTAAGGTTGTCATCTAAGTCATGACGAACCTTATACTGAGATTGTAAGGTTGGCAGCTAGGTCACGATGACCCTTATACTGAGATTGTAAGGTTGGAAGCTAGGTCACGACGACCCTTATAACGAGATTGTAAGGTTGCAGATAAGTCACAATGACCCTTAAACTGAGATTGTAAGGTTGACAGCTAGGTCACGATGACCCTTATACTGAGATTGTAAGGTTAGCAGCTAGGTACCGATGACCCTTATACTGAGATTGTAAGGTTGGCAGCTAGGTCACGGCGACCCTTATACTGAGATTGTAAGGTTGGCAGTTAGGTCACTACGACCCTTACACTGAGATTGTAAGGATGGCAGCAAGGTCACGACGAACCTAATACTGAGATTGTAAGGTTGGCAGCTAGGTCATGACGACCCTTATACTAAGCTTGTGAGGTTGGCAGCTAGGTCACGACAACCCTTATACTGAGATTGTAAGGTTGGCAGCTAGGTCACGCCGACCATTATTCTGAGATTGTAAGGTTTGCAGCTAGGTCACGACGACCCTTATAATGAGATTGTAAGGTTGACAGCTAGGTCACGATGACCCTTATCCAGAGATTGTATGTCGAGGCTGAGTTCACAGAAGACGAGTTCGATAATAAGCTGAAAACATAGAGCCATATATTTTAAATAAGATTAGATAGAATTTATCAACTATAGATATTGAAATTAAAGTAAGCTTTACGTGAAATATTTAAGTCTCAAAGCATTCAAAATAAAATTGTACAAAATTTATATAATCAAACAATTCTTTATTTTTAAAAAAATATCATCTACAACACTTAATTTAAAAGTCAAACCCTGGACTTACAATTAACCAGTGACTATTATCGTCTTTTGTTCATGCCCTCAGGCCTTCAATGTACCAATTGAAATACTAATGAATGTTCTCAACTCTAACTTTAAATTAAACTGGGAGCACGTGGAGACTCTGTATAATCTTGAAATAACAAACAGACGGTATCTCATCATTAAGGAAGGGGCGAAGATGGAGCACAATGACCGTCTACACAACGTCAAAATCATAAACCTAATATAAGACTTGTTATATAGATCTACAACTTTATATTATAATATAAGACTTGTTAAATAGATCCACAACCTTATATTATAATATAAGACTTGTTAAATAGATCCACAATTTTATATCATAATATAAGACTTGTTAAATAGATCCACAACTTTATATTATAATATAAGACTTGTTAAATAGATCCACAACTTTATATTATAATATAAGACTTGTTAAATAGATCCAAAACATTAGATTATAATATAAGACTTGTTAAATAGATCCACAACTTTATATTATAATATAAGACTTGTTAAATAGATCCACAACTTTATATTATAATATAAGACTTGTTAAATAGATCCACAACTTTATATTATAATATAAGACTTGTTAAATAGATCCACAACTTTATATTATAATATAAGACTTGTTAAAAGGATCCAAAACTTTATATTAGTGAACATGGATATCTTTAAACATCACAAAATATGTTTTGCTAGTTCCAGGTAGGAGAGTCCAATGATTTCTTTATCTAAGCGTGTAGCAGTGGTCTACCATGTGCAAGCTTTAAAAAAACACGTCCAACATCAATAACATCAGTTCCATCTAAGAGTTATGACCTTGGTCACATCAATGACATCATCTACATCTAAGAGTTATTAATAATGAGCAAATATTGACCAGAGAAAAGAGAAACACACACAAGGTACCTTGACTTTAATTTGAACAGTGTCAAATCACCATTAAACATTTTTATTTAATCAAATATTAAATTAATGGTATATCATATTAAATCTTTATAAAAAATTACGTGTTAACTGTATCAGTATAATCACATAGAAATAGCTGTTTCTGAGAGAACATTCATTGGATTTATAAAGAAATGGCTTTTTCTTACCATGTTAATGTAAGTGATAGTATAACCCTTTCAGATATAGGGGATAAATATTTAATTAAATTTTGATTGAAAACGGGTGCATGAAATAGTATAACTTATGCAACACTTATCATTTATTTATAATTTAAAGTATAAACATGAATTAAATAAGTTATACTTACTTATTAATTGTCAGTCAAAAGCTTTGCTATAGACACAAGTAAAACTCGAGGATTAATTAACACTAGCGTCGACTGAAGACACGTCCTGTCATTGACGAGGTGTCTATGAAATCGCCCCCCCCCCTTACGCAAAAAAATAAATAAAAATAATAATGTTTTTAAAGAAATTAGTTAAAAAATTTTAAAATAAAATATGAACAAAAAATACAGAGGAAAGAGAAGTATAATAGCTTACCAACACGGGGACCCATAACAGGTGTGCATAATAAAGGAGCGCAAACATTTATTGTATTTGTAGGTGGTTGTTCCGATCTGCCTTGACGGGTAATTGATGTTCTTTTGACTTTGACGAAGAGCCGCCAAAACGACTCACACGTTTTTACATCTTGCCGATGTAAAGACTCCACAATCCGGAGAGAAATACACCACTGAAAATAAAATTAAAAATGTAATGTTCCTTTGGCGGCCTGGTACCATTTGGTCTACGGTCAGGAACCCAACCGGGGCCCGGAGATTTGGGGCAACCGCGGTAGAGGATCTTAGAACAATAAAGTAAGTCTCACTCTTCTTCACAATTAGATAATGGGAACATAAATGAAACCGAAGCTTGATTAGCGAAACGAATTCGTTCTAGCATCACTTGAAAATCTCGGTGGGCGCGGTGGTCGAGTGGCAGCGCGCTCGACATTGCGTACCGATGGTCACGGGTTCCAATCCATGTGAAAGCAAGGATTTGTTCCCGGAGCCTAGGGCGTCCCTGAGTCACCCAGCTCCGAATGGGTACCTAACACTAGGCGGCTGGGTAATGCGTGTAATCCTCATAGCCGTGGCCTCTGAACGCTGCATCACTTGCAAACAGATCATCTGTCATGGTCTGTGGACGCAATTATCTTCTGCATAGAAGGATCGTCTTTATAGATAAGATAAGCTAAATGTCATTCTTCGTATATTCAATTTGGTTTTGTAAGTGTGGATGATGCTGATATCCGAACACCCCACGGTGTTAAATGCAGCGATGTTCTATCGAATGGTCTCAACACTCACTTCACTTTATGGGTAACAAATAGGCACTAGATTTTGTCTCTGAGAAAGAACACTCAAACCTAAAATATATTTTTATTGTCAAACTCTCCTTGTGCATTACAAATTATTTGCGCGTATTCGCTGCACCATAAAACACCGGTACTAATGTATTTTATCAATTGCGTTCTTCTTGATAAAATTTAGGTTACAAGATATGAATTGTGAATTTATTTTCAACTCTTTTGAAACTTTATTTACTATTTTTCTAGGATAATTATTATTAGCTTGTGTTACTAACCAAAAATATTTTTAGTAACTTAAACTTTCGTTTGCAAAAATTTAATTCAAATAAAAAATCTTTTTTATAAATATTGCATATTTTAAATAATTAAAGAAACCATGAAATAATTATAATTATGTTTAATCTATATGTATTTTTATTTAAGCTCTAATGTGCTATATCTGATTTGATAGTATTTCTATATTAAAGTGGCTTGCCACTTGACTTCGTTCCCTATATTTAGGGATATAATGACAATAAAATGCAATGATTTTCGAATGTAACAGATAACTTTTAATTCCCCCACCCCCCAAAAAGTCTACATTATGCTCTTTTTCTATTTCTAATCTATATATATAAAAATCAAAGTGTGTATGTATGTATGCATGTCTGTTATAGCTGACTAAACCATTCATCCGATCGCCATGAAACTTTTGGAGACTTTTGAGTACGCTCCCGGGATGGAAATAGGCTACTTTTTTTCAAAATTTAACACTCATGGGGCGCCGGGGGCCCATAATGAGAATTGTTTCTTATATGTGCTTTATAAAAATTAGTTTAGGGCTTAGCTGCTTGGAAAATGAATGGATCTTGACCAAACTTGGTACATAACAACTTGATATCCTATATTAAAGTATCATATGGCATTGAACTCCTAATGTCCGTTCCTTCGAGGCCGGGGGCCCAAAGTCTTTTTTTTTGGTAAGCGTTAAATACTTTATTCCCGTTAGCTGACTAAACCATTCATCCGATCGCCATGAAACTTTTGGAGACATTTGAGTACGCTCCCGGGATGGAAATAGGCTTCTTTTTTTCAAAATTTAACACTCATGGGGCGCCAGGGCCCCATAATGAGAATTTTTTTCTTTTATGAGCTATATAAAAATTAGTTTAGGGCTTAGCTGCTTGGAAAATGAATGGATCTTGACCAAACTTGGTACATAACAACTTGATAGCCTATATTAAAGTATCATATGGCATTGAACTCCTAATGTCCGTTCCTTCGAAGCCGGGGGCCCAAAATCTTTATTGTTGTAAGCGTTAAATACTTTATTCCCGTTAGCTGACTAAACCATTCATCCGATCGCCATGAAACTTTTGGAGACTTTTGAGTACGCTCACGGGATGGAAATAGGCTTCTTTTTTTCAAAATTTAACACTCATGGGGCGCCAGGGCCCCATAATGAGAATTTTTTCTTTTATGAGCTATATAAAAATTAGTTTAGGGCTTAGCTGCTTGGAAAATGAATGGATCTTGACCAAACTTGGTACATAACAACTTGATAGCTTATATTAAAGTACCATATGGCATTGAACTCTTAATGTCCGTTCCTTCGGGGCCGGGGACCCAAAATCCTTTTTTTTTGTAAGCGTTAAATACTTTATTCCCGTTATGATTTACACGATCTTGAAAAGCTTTGACTAATATATCTATCATGATCCAGATTGAAATGAACAGGTATTTTAAAGTTATTCTCTTGCACCGATTGGGCCCGGGGGCCCTTAATGTCGTTTTGGTTAATCTATATTTATAAAAATCAATGTATGTCTGTGTGCATGTCCTTTATAGCTGACTAAACCATTCATCCGATCATCATGAAACTTTTGGAGACTGGCAACTTTTTTTCTAAATTTATCACTCAGGGGGCGCCGGGGACCCATAATGTCATGTTTTGCTTATATGAGCTATATAAAATTTAGTTTCAGCGCTAGCTACTGTGTAAATTGATGGAGCTTAACCAAACTTTGTATATAAAAATTTGATAGCCAATATTAAAACACCAAAGGGAACTGAACTCCTAATAGTCATTCCTTCGGGGCTGGGGGCCCAAAAAATTCTTTTTCTTAAACGTTTAAGATTTTATTCACCATTCAATTATTAACAATATTGACAACTAATGACACATGTATCCATTATTATACAGATTGAAATGAACAGGTATTTTGAACTTTATATCTTACACTGAATGGGCCCTGGGGCCCTTAATGTCGTTTTTTGCTTATACGAACAATATAAAAATTAGTTTAAGCGTTAGCTACTGAGTAAATGATTGGATCTTAACCAAATTTTGTATAAAAAACTTGGTAGCCCATATTAAAATACTCAAGGTTTTTGAACTTCTAATGACATTTTCTTCGGTGACGGAGGGCCCCAAATGTCTTTTTTCATATATGTTTAAGATATTTTTGCCATTCACTTTTTAACGATCTTGATAAATATATCCATGATGAAACTGAATTGAAATGTAAAGGTTTTTGAAATTGACATCTCGCAGCGAAAAAGCCCGGGGCCCCTTTATGTAGTTTTATTCACAATATTAGCTATATTAAAAATTAGTTTAAGCGTTAGATAATGAGAAAATAAATGGATTTTGACTAAAGTTAGTATATAAAAAGTTAAGAACCTATAATATATTACTATAGGGCACTGAACTCCTAATGTCCATTCCCTCGGAGCTGGGGGCCCCAAATGTCATTTTTACTGCACGGTAACAATTTAATTCCCCATTCAATTTTACACGATATTGAGAAATTTAGCTTGAGTACAATGGCAATAAAAAAATTAAATTATCACTCATTTTTTGGCTGGGCCTCTTAATATCGTTTTTCCTTTTGTAAGTTTTTAATTATTAATTTATGAAACAGTTTGCTATTAAACTTGGACTTTTTTTTTCTCACTTCCCCGAAGGCTTATGGCATAATTCTTTTAAAACATACCAATCTTTGGTTTCTTTCAATTTATTCATTTTTAAATAGATCGTTGCAACGCACGACGGGTCTGCTAGTAATCTATATATATAAAAATCAAAGTATGTCTGTGTGTGTGTGTGCATGTCCTTTATAGCTGACTAAACCATTCATCCGATCGTCATGAAGTTTTTGGAGACTGTTAAGTACCTACCTGGGATGGTAACTGGCAACTTTGTTTTCTAAATTTAACACTCATGGGGCGCCGGGGGCCCATAATGTCATTTTTTCCTAATATGAGCTATATAAAAATTAGTTTAAGCGCTAGCTACTGTGTAAATTGTTGGATCTTAACCAAACTTTGTATATGACAACTTGATAGCCAATATTAAAATACTATAGGGCACTGAACTGCAAATAGTCATTCCTTTGGGGCTGGGGGCCCAAAAAATCACATTTCTTAAACGTTTAAGATTTTATTCACCATTCAGTCATTAACAATCTTGACAAATAATGACACATGTATCCATTATTATACAAATTGAATTTAACAGGGGTTTTTGAACTTTATATCTTGCACTGAATGGCCCCCGGGGCCCTTAATGTCTTTTTTGCTTATATAAGATATATAAAAATTAGTTTATGCGTTAGCTACTGAGTACATGAATGGATCTAAACCAAAATTTGAATACAAAAACTTGGTAGCCCATATTAAAATACTATAGGGCACAGAACTTCAAATGTCAATTCCTTCGGGGCCGGGGGCCCCAAATATCTTTTCTTCGTATATGTTAATTGTATTTTCCCCCATTCAATTTTTCACGATCTTGAGGAATATATCTATGAGGAAACTTAATTAAATTAAAAGGTTTTTGAAATTTACATCAATCACCAAATGGGCCCAGGGGCCCTAAATGTCTTTTTTTCTTAAATCTATCTATATATATAAAAATCAAAGTATGTTTGTGTGTGTGTGCATTTCCTTTATAGTTGACTAAACCATTCATCCGATCGTCATGAAACTTTTGGAGACTGTTGAGAACCCACCTGGGACGGAAACTGGCAACTTTTTTTTCTAAATTTAATACTCATGGGGCGCCGGGGGCCCATAATGTAATTTGTTGCTTATATGAGCTATATAAAAATTAGTTTAAGCGCTAGCTACTGTGTAAACTGTTATATCTTAACCAAACTTTGTGTAATAAAAACGTGATAGCCATTATTCAAATACTAAAGGGCACTGAAATCCTAATAGTCATTCCTTTGGGGCTGGGCGCCCAAAAAAGTCCTTTTTCTGAAACGATTAAGATTTTATTCACCATCCAGTTATTAACAATCTTGACAAATAATAACACATTTATCCATTAATATTCAAATTGAAATGAACAGGTGTTTTGAACTTTATATATTGCACTAAATGGGCCCTGGGGCCCTTAATGTCTTTTTTGCTTATATGAGCTATATAAAAATTAGTTTATGGGTTAGCTACTGAGTAAATGATTGGATCTTAACGAAAATGTGTATACAAAAACTTGGTAGCCCATATTAAAATACTATAGGGCACAGAACTTCAAATGTCCATTCCTTCGGGCCAGGGGCCCCAAATGTCTTTTCTTCGTATGTGTTTAAGATATTTTTTTACATTCAATTTTTCACGATCTTGAGGAATATATCTATGAGGAAACTGAATTAAAATGAACAGGTTTTAGGAAATAACACGTTTCACCGAATGGGCCCGGGGCCCCTAAATGTCTTTTTTCCCCTTATATTAGCTGTAAAAGTTAACATCTTTCACCAAATGGGCCCAGGGGACCCTAAATGTAATTTTTTAAAACACTATATTAGCTATATTAAAATTAGTTTAAGCGCTAAATAATGAGAAAATAAATGGATTTTGCCTAAACTTAGAATATAAAAACTTAAGAACCTAGATTATATTACTATAGGGCACTGAACTCCTAATGTCCATTCCCACGGAGCTGGGGGCCCCAAATGTCATTTTTACTGCACAGTAATAATTTATTCCCCTTTCAATTTTGCACGATATTGAGAAATTTAGCTTGAGTACAATGGCAATAAAAAATTAAATTCTCACTCATTTTTTGGCCGGGCCCCTTGTCTTAATATCGTTTTTTATTTTGTAAGCTTTTTAATTATTAATTTATTTATCCGTTTGGTAGGAAACTTGGATTTTGTTTATTTGCAAACTTCCGCGAAGGTTTCTGGCATAAATGTTTTCAATATATGCCACTCATTCACTCATTGGTTTCTTTAAACTTAATCATTTTACTGAGATCGTTGCAACGCACGACGGGTCTGCTAGTGCTTTATAAAATTGATAAATTGAACGTAGAAACTAAATCAATATAATTAAAATTGACTCGTTACTAGCATACTTAGGGGACAATTTTATACTATTAATATATATTTTTTATAATTGATAAAAATTAAGCACACATTTTGGAATATGCTATACGTTATAATGATATCTAGAGAACAATTTATAGTTCTAGTCCTCTCCGATGAAAACAAAAAATTACATAAAGTAGTTACCGCCCATGAAAATCATCAACAGTGAAAAAAATTGTTTATTCTTTTCAAAATTGTTGGATGACATGTATCATATTTATGCCAAATGTTTTAGGGCTATACGCCAAGTGGGGGCTCATGTCGCTACCACGTCTGTACAGGCCCCTGGTACGATAGAAAAACCCTTGCCCGTCCACCATGCTAAAAAGTTTGAGAAGCACTGCTGTATATGATGTTTTTGTTGTTGAGATTTCTCGTCCATGAGGGGCATACACCGATCATCTCGTTCATGAGGGGCATACACCGATCATCTCGTTCATGAGGGGCATACACCGACCATCTCGTTCATGAGGGGCATACACCGATCATCTCGTCCATGAGGGGCATACACCGATCATCTCGTCCATGAGGGGCATACACCGATTATCTCGTCCATGAGGGGCATACACCGATCATCGTCGGCGTTTGCGATTCCTCCAAGGACATAGGCCGCCTTCGAGAGACCTCCTGTCATCTTTATCATGGGCCAGCTTCTCCAGGCTCTTCCTGTCATTGCCAATTCTCTTTTTGTCTGCCTGCAATTCTCGGTGCCAAGTGTCTCTTGGACATCCTCTTTTCCTCTTACCCTGGGGATTTCATTTAAGGGCTTGCCTTGTTGTACTAGAAGCAGGTTTTCTAAGTGTATGACCAGTCCACCTCCACTGCTTCTGGGGAATCTTTTCATCCGCTTTGTCTACTGACAAACGTTCTTATCCGCTTCTGCTACTGTACCACGTGGTATAACTTCGAGAATATTCGCTCACTTGGAATCTCAACGATTTGAGACGAGATGAGAAGGGTAACAGGTGTTGAGTTTACAACGGTGTCAAATTTAAAGGTCCATCAGGTGATTCTTACTCCACTTACTTAGACAACAATCAGGTGATTCTTACTCAACTTACTTAGACAACAATCAGATGATTTTTACTCCACTTACTTAGACACCAATCAGGTGATTCTTGCTCCATTTACTTAGACAACAATCAGATGATTCTTACTCAACTTACTTAGACAACAATCAGGTGTTACTTACTCCACTTACTTAGACAACAATCAGGTGATTCTTACTCAAATTACTTAGACAACAATCAGGTGATTCTTACTCCAATTACTTAGACAACAATCAGGTGATTCCTACTCCACTTACTTAGATAACAATTAGGTGATTCTTACTCAACTTACTTATACAACAATCAGGTGTTACTTACTGCACTTACTTAGACAACAATCAGGTGATTCTTACTCAACTTACTTAGACAACAATCAAGTGTTCTTTAATATATTCACTTAGACATTATCAGTTTTTACTTAGTTCACTTATCTAGAAAATTTTCAGGTGTTCCTTGTTTCCTTTACAAACACAACTATCAAGTGTTCCTTAGTTCCCTAACTTAGATCACTATCAAGTGTTCCTTAGTTCCCTTACATACACAATTATTAATTGTTCCTTAGTTCCCTTATATACAAAACTACCAAGTGTTCCTTAGTTCCCTAACTTAGATCACTATCAAGTGTTCCTTAGTTCCCTTACATACACAACTATCAAGTGTTCTTTAGTTCCCTTACTTAGACCACTATCAAGTGTTCCTTAGTTCCCTTACATACACACCTATCAAGTGTTCCTTAGTTCCCTTACTTAGTCCCCTATCAAGTGTTCCTTAGTTCCCTTACTTAGATCACTATCAAGTGTTCCTTAGTTCCCTTACATACACAACTATCAAGTGTCACTTAGTTCCCTTACTTAGACCACTATCAAGTGTTCCTTAGTTCCCTAACTTAGACCACTATCAAGTGTTTCTTGGTTCCCTTACATACACAAATATCAAGTGTTCCTTAGTATCTTACTTAGACCACTATCAAGTGTTCCTTAGTTCCCTTACTTAGATCACTATCAAGTGTTCCTTAGTTCCCTTACATACACAACTATCAAGTGTTCCTTATTTCCCTTACTTAGACCACTATCAAGTGTTCCTTAATTCCATTACTTAGACCACTATCAAGTGTTCCTTCGTTCCCTTACTTAGACCACTATCAAGTGTTCCTTAGTTCCCTTACTTAGACCACTATCATTTGTTCGTTAGTTCTCTTCTTAGATAATTATCATGTGTTTCAGCCACAATTAAATAAATACACCTTGACTCTCGTTTAATTTTCGTTACCCAGTAAGTTCACGACCTATTCATCTACTTCAACTTGGAATATAACCTTTGTTGTCGACACAAGTCTCACTGAACAACTAATATGACGTGTTTGCCAATATGAAAGAACGAACTGCATGATGCGGTGTATTCAGACTATAACGAAATGGAGTGCCAACAAATGAGATTTAAAAATTATACGACATATAAATTTCCTTTTGTGTTGTTAATATTATTAATTAAATAGTTGTTTTAGTGTATGTAAAATTATTGAAAACATTCTTGCTCTTTTACTTTATAAAAATATTTTTAATAAGTTTATACAGATAAGGACTCAGTCATATGCACTCTATATTACATTACTTAGGTTTTTCAACCTAGATCTAGATTTGTTCGACCTTGTCGAGGTTTTTAAATTTTTTATTCCAAAAATAGCAATAATCTAGGTTTTTCTTTTAAAAAATGTAAGTATACAATTTTCAAGTACACAAATTAATAACTATGTGCAATTAATATCCTAAATTAATTCGATTTAAAAAAAAATAAATTAAGCATTCGGGGACAACAGTTTTTTCAGGTGCTCTGTCATGTTACATTACCTCTAGCATACTATCCCATGAGTTGAAACGATGGCGCTGCTGCGGTACCATCTGTCTAAAGAAAACTGGTACAAGTTAAAACAGCTTAAATGAGCCAAAATATTCATTTTTATTAGACCTCATCACAAACTTAACAGCTCTACTATTTTCTTGTGCCTGCGTTAACAAAATATTCTTTCAAGTTTTCGCAGTATAAACTAAAGATAATCTAATAAAACCCTCAGATAGACATAGATATAAAAACACTTTTCCTCTGCCGTATGCAAAAACAAACACAAAAATTCTCGTTCTTTTCGTCTGGGATTCAGAAGTTCAATGGGTTACCTGATCAAACGAGGAAAACCAAAACTCTATCAAAATTATTTAAAACACCAGCAGCATTTAAAATTCAAATAAAAATGCAAGACTAGACAAAAACAAGGATAAAAATAGGACTCAATAATATAAATAATATAAAACCCCAAGTCACTGGGAGAAGCTTTGTGATGTCCAATTTGTTTATTTTAAGCGTGTCTAGGTTTTTTCTTTCGGATCTAGTTTTTTGTTGTTGTTATGTTGGCTAAGTTTTTCCCCAAATTGTCACTGGCAGCACTGCATGCATTACGTTAATAGCTCCTCTAGATGTAGAGTGGCACTCTCGTGGTCTATAAGTGTCCCCATATTGTTCCTATATATATTGTTGTGTTAAGTTGTTATTGTAAATGTCTATTAGTGTCCCCATATTGTTCCTATATATATTGTTGTGTTAAGTTGTTATTGTAAATGTCTATTAGTGTCCCCATATTGTTCCTATATATATTGTTGTGTTAAGTTGTTATTGTTGTAATTGTCTATTAGTGTCCCCATATTGTTCCTATATATATTGTTGTGTTAAGTTGTTATTGTAATTGTCTATAAATGTACCCATATTGTTCCTATATATATTGTTGTGTTAAGTTGTTATTGTTGTAATTGTCTATTAGTGTCCCCATATTGTTTCTATATATATTGTTGTGTTAAGTTGTTATTGTACTTGTCTATTAGTGTCCCCATATTGTTCCTATATATATTGTTGTGTTAAGTTGTTATTGTTGTAATTGTCTATTAGTGTCCCCATATTGTTCCTATATATATTGTTGTGTTAAGTTGTTATTGTAATTGTCTATAAGTGTCCCCATATTGTTCCTATATATATTGTTGTGTTAAGTTGTTATTGTTGTAATTGTCTATTAGTGTCCCCATATTGTTCCTATATATATTGTTGTGTTAAATTGTTATTGTTGTAATTGTCTATTAGTGTCCCCATATTGTTCCTATATATATTGTTGTGTTAAGTTGTTATTGTAATTGTCTATAAGTGTCCCCATATTGTTCCTATATATATTGTTGTGTTAAGTTGTTATTGTAATTGTCTATTAGTGTCCCCATATTGTTTCTATATATATTGTTGTGTTAAGTTGTTATTGTACTTGTCTATTAGTGTCCCCATATTGTTCCTATATATATTGTTGTGTTAAGTTGTTATTGTAATTGTCTATAAGTGTCCCCATATTGTTCCTATATATATTGTTGTGTAAAGTTGTTATTGTAATTGTCTGTTATTGTCCCCATATTGTTGCTATATATATATTGTTATGTTAAGTTGTTATTGATGTAATTGTCTGTTAGTGTCCCGATATTATTCCTATATATGTTGTTGTCAGGATGGCCTATGTGTTTATTGATGTAATTGTCTATAAATGTCCCCATATTGTCCCTATATATATTGTTGTCAGGATGGTCTATGTGTTTATTATTGTGCTCCTACCAAACCTTGTTTGTGTTGTGTATTTGTTTATGTTCATAATTTGTAAATTGATTGTTCAATATTATTCCATATTTCAGTGTTTGTCTTTGTCAGAATCTTAGAATTTATGTGATGATTTTATTCCAATAATCACCTTCCTAATTTTGCCCAAGTTGAAATCTAGTCTATCCTGAAACATACATATCCTCATAGTTTCACATTTGATTACATTAATTTTTTACCCACACATTTTTTCCTAAATTCCGAAAAACTGAAATTATTTTGTTAATTGACCTATCATTTGTGGAGAAAAAACACATGTCGTCTGCATATACAATCACTTTAATATGTCTGGCTACAGGGATCATCAGTCATCTAATGTTTCTCTATCTCATTTCTACTGCAGTTGTTCAAAGGCTAGAATATACAGATAGTGGGATAATGGACACCATTGTCTTACTGATCTTTTAACTGCAATGTCTTTTGAAAATCTATGAATTATTATCAGATTGCCAACTGCTGTTTTGTATTATTAACTATCAGATTGCTAACAGATGTTCTGTATTATTTATTATCAGATTGCTTACAGATTACCTGAATTTTAACCTAATCACATATATATTCCATTTTTGTGATGTGTTTTATTATAAGCTTCTTCAAAAATTGGCTTTAATCTTTAGCCTAGTGTTGTAATAATAAAAACAACCCGTAAAAAAACAAGTTTTTTACTATAAATCCTTTAGCGCAAGACCATCCAAAAATACAAAATTACAGTTGTGTCGTAAAATGTGTTTAATATAATGCGCACCGATCAGAAATATGTTTATAAAAAGTGCTGTCAATAAAATACGCACCTAATTGCGCGACAGAAAGGTTGTTCAATATAATACGCACCGCGACGCTAAATCTAAAAAAATAGCATGATACATAGGAATAAATAAAATAATCTAAAAAATCCATAATTTAATTACGGTACATGCGATGGATCTGAAATTTTGATACATTGTTTTTATTATCGGTACAAAACTGCCTGCAAAATTTCAACTCGCTTGCTTACGAGCAAGTGGGTTAAAAATCGATCAAAAGTTTTGGCGACAAGGGCGGTCGGTCGGTCGGTCGGGCGGGCGGCCGCAGACACCACGAGTTAATATAAAGGATTTTAAAAAAGAAGCTAAAAAACTATGTTGTTAGTCCATCTAGTCAAGGTTTTGTTTTTTATCATATTTCGTAGTGTCATTGGAATATTTTGCAATGTAAAAGATTTTTGCAATTCAGTAGCAAAAATGTGTGTGCTTTTTATTAAATGTATCTATTACCTATTTGGTGTCAGTGTGTTTTTCTTCTCTCTGTATACTTCTCTGTAAATATATGACAAGATATTTCAAGCATTCATCGTATTTAAATATTTTATTTTTACAGAATGATTCAGATACCAATATCTTTTTGTTTGACGAATTCCTTTTTAAAGGAACGAAATAAGGTGGTTGCAATTTTCAATTTCTTTTTTTCAATTTAATAAATCTGTGTTTATTTAAGGGAACCACTTGTTTTTCAAATACTTTTGGTATTTAACATATTACACTGGCTTTCCTTAAATTTAAAATTGAGAAATCATATTCAAATTGTGTACTAATAAATAATGTTACACAATACACAGCCTTACTTAAAGTAAAGTTTAGTTATTTATCTTATCTTATCTTAACTTATCAATACAGATGCTCCTTCAATGCAGAAGATAATAGCGTCCACAGACCATGACAGATGGTCTGTTGGCAAGTGATGCAGCGTTCACAGGCCACGGCTGTGATGGTTACATGCATTACCCAGCCGCCTAACTAGTGTTAGGTAGCCATTCGGAGCTGGGTGACTCAGGGACGCCTTTAAATATTAAATCATTCTTTTTATCAATAATACAAACAAAAACTACTGTAAACTACTGTATACTACTGCTTATGATAATGCAATAAAATTAAGGACGGAAATTGCAACATTACTCTAGGAACTCACATACTTATTGTCTATACACCTACTGGGTGGTACTAAAAATTTATTTTTATTATAGAATAGTTACTAGCGGACCTGTCATTATTATGTGTTGTTTCAAACGCAGTAATAAAGTTGTGTTATAAAAAAAAACTTTAAAAGAAAAACTCAAACTTGATGACTTTATTATAAAACAGGAACATTTCTGTAAATGAGCATTATCAATATGCTTTACTACTTGCACACATTTGAATTTATCTTAATAAGGCAAAAATGTCATGAAAACAAAATGAATTATACTCTATGGCACTTCAATGCAAATAAGTCATAGAGCTATGCAGAGTTTTTGATACACTGACAATAACATCCTGTTCGGAATATTTATTAAAAAGTAAGATCTAAATAGTGCCTTCAAATTGATGTTCTTTACTTTCACAATATTCACATCCAATACACTCAGCAGTATCTACACAACATTCACATCCAATACACTCAGCAGTATCTACACAACTTTCACACATGATAATAATAATGATCTTTACACATTTAATTTCAATAAATTCAATAACAATTTTTAAAATTCTCGCCAGGATCATCAGATTATGTCAAGTCATATTAGTGCTTTCTAAAACTTTTCAAAATGGGATATATATTATCAAAAGCATCATAAATCTCCTTTCTAACCTTTGCACCTGTCAATACAACTTGACCACAAACAAATATCGAAAGTACAGTTCTGGGCTTGACGATTCTGTAAATAAGTCCAGAGAACAACTCAGGCTCAGAACTTGAAAACAGTGCATGTCTAAGGACTAAGCCTTCTGATCTTATTGGACATTTAACATCACAACTGCCAACCATATTCTGTAAATAAGTCCAGGGAACAACTCAGGCTCATAACTTGAAATCGTTCATGTCTAAGGACTAAGCCTTCTAATAACTGTCCATGTCTAAGGACTAAGCCTTCTAATAACTGTCCATGTCTAAGGACTAAGCCTTCTAATCTTATTGGACATTTAACATCACAGCTGCCAACCATATTCTGTAAATAAGTCCAGGGAACAACTCGCGCTCATAACTTGAAATCGTTCATGTCTAAGGACTAAGCCTTCTAATAACTGTGCATGTCTAAGGACTAAGCCTTCTAATCTTATTGGACATTTAACATCACAGCTGCCAACCATATTCTCTATTTTAAAATCCAAAAACTTGGCGGTGAAGTTTAACTTTTGAACAATTCTGGCACACTTTCTAGCAGCAAGTTTTGCTTGTTCTTCACTTTTTGCACCTGTGCAGACCATTTTCCCTGAGCTAAATATTAAAGCAGTGTTTCTGAGATCCATGATACAGATAATAACGGCAGCAGATCTCTTAGGGTTGTATTCTGTATTTCTTGCCCTTAAGGCTATTGTTTTTAGATCAAGCATGCAGGCCAAGTTTACTGTACAAACAATGTTTTGGAGTTGCGGCTTGATACCTGGAGTTGAACCTTCTGAAGCTGGGGTAGCTGGTAGAAATGGAGTACCTGGTCCACAAGGATTAGGTGTTGCTGGCTATAAGCTTGCATTAGATGGGGGGAAGCGCAGCATTTAAAGGAATGCCTGGTGACATCAATGGACTCTGGAGTTGTGATTGAGGGGTTAATCCACTACTGTAAGGGAGAAACTGGTTGCTATCCATGTTTGAAGCTGATCTTGTTAAGAAAGTGATCGTGAGTTTCAATAATGCTTGTCTCACAAAAATAATGTCCACGAGTAGAAATAAAATTTAAGGCATATCACATCAAACATCTTTCAGCTTGCATTTTTAAGATCTTTTCATTGTGTTGGTGACCATGGATTTTTAATAATGAAAAACAATATTTTAAATTTTGGTTTATATCAATACAATGATGTTTATAAAAGCACTGGAAAAATGCCTGATATTATAAGTTTAGAGTAATCAAATTCAAAATTACTAAATTATTCGACATTTTGGAATGTTCAGCATTATGAAGGAAGCTAATTTAGAAAGTATTGAAAGTATTATTTAACATTCTTAACATTAGGTATCTAATAATACAGTTCAACCTTATTTTCGCCGAACCTGCAAGAGTATAAAGTGACATTACATGAAGCCTATTGTAGAGGCAGACTTTTACATGTTGCCACTTTAATTTTTGTTTGTTTATTAGTCTTGTTTATTCATGTTTATTTAAATCAAACGGGCACTAACACTAATATTTAGGATATAATTTATTTCACCAATTTTATTTACAGTCAGTTCATATTTCATACAGTAGGGAAATGTCACATTTGTGATGCTGCATATGCTCACTTTTCGTATGTTGGTGCAAATATGTCAAAAATAATTGTTATGTATTTATTTAAATATTACGTTTAAGTTCGGCCTCCTGGTTGTAATAAAACCTAATTGTGCGCTGAACGTACTCCTGAGATTTCAACTTACAGTTGGTCAGATATCTAGAAATTAAAATATTTCTTTAATAACATTTAACGTAAGATCAGAAGAATAATTGATTAAAAAAAGACAATGTAGTATTTCATTAATTTAAAGTGTATACATAAAACATGCATTGATAAAAGTCATAGCATAATACCAGGTGTAGCAAGGAATAACATTCGGAATAAAACATACGTGCAATTTACCCTCTTTAAGTAAAGAAATAAAGTCAAATAAAAAATAATGATATTTTTTACTCTAGGCAGAGATCTTATTTTACTACTTTATATTTGCCATAATAAAGAGATAATTTCTGCTAAGAAATATTTAAAAATTTGACTTATGGGAAAATTGCTCCAATCATCTTTAATTCAGAAAGACGATGAAAAGTTTTTTTTTATAAATTTACACAACGTTATCATTATTTTTAGTTTTAGTCACGAATAAAGTGGAGTCCACTTTAATGTTAGAAATAACGGTAGGGGGTGATGCTTTAGTTGGGGGAAAATGAATCTCAAAACAATTAAATTTTTGTTATTGTGTAAAAATGGTAGTTTAATTTTATTTTAAATATTAATATATTTTAATCCAAAGTATATAATATAAGATGCAATTTTTTACATTTTCTATAAGTATACAAAAAAATGTTGTATTGTGTCAAAGAATCTTTAATGACAAAATATTGTTGTTTTTTATTTTATAATAAACAATATTAAGTAATAAACAGTTTTAGTTGTATCCCTTTATTTATGAATTTCTTACATATTTGCACTTGTAGCTAAGGCGTCACGATAAACGTTATCTAGACAACTCTCCTAAAAAAGCCTAAAATAATAATCTGTACTTTATCCATGACAAAATATAAACAATCTTTAAATATAATTAATTACAATGAAAATGTAGAATCATTTAGAGGGGAATATAAATACAGAATTGCTTCTTGTTATTTAAAAATATTTTATTTATTGTAAATGACGTCATTCGTTCTGCTCTACTCCACACATTTTTGTAGCATAGTTTTATTTAATGTGACGCTGTACTTTCTATCTTAGTATAGGTACCACAAACTGACTTAAAATTGCGTTTTTTTCGCCCTGAAGCTAAAAATTAATAAACCGTTACTCACATGTTTCTATAATAAAAAGAGATGTTATACAAATTAAAGTTGTACCATTGAAAAGTGTATGTTAAGCCCTTTAATTATATGTTATTTTCTTTGATGTTGACCTAATTTAAAATATTACTTTTTTCGCTGGAAAACCATCACCATAACTATTTTTGAGCAGCAGCCGAGTTATGGTTTTTTACCCTCTTCCATTCAACGCCATGCCCTTGCGCAAGATACTTACAATTGTGTTAAAAATGAGTGTATCGTATGCGAAATTGGACAATCTTTAGTTTCGTATAAAACAACATTATAGAATATTATATAAAATGTAAAAAAATGTGAAAATGCCAGAAAAAAGTCATATAATTATAAGTTTTTGACATAATTGGACTTGTTGATTAATATTTTTGAAAGGATTGTCCATTTTCCAATTGATATACGGAAAAGCAAATTGACATTTGTCGATCTCGAAGGCTTATTTGGTAATTAATATTTTTAAAAAAAAACATATCTAACATTTGAAATATCTTTTAATTATTTATTTATTGGCAAATGAGTAGTTTTCACAAGTTATAGTTACGATTCATTGTACAGTAACGTTCACTTTTTAGGTTCGTAACTAACGTAAACCACCACTCCTACTTTGAAGGGAAATCTATTTTTATTCTGACTGTTGATAGAAAACTGATGTATTTCCCCTGAAATATATTAGTTTTATGAGTAATAATTAATATATTTCATAGTAATAAAATGATATTTTTAATCCTAAATTGTGATTTATATTAAGGGTCAGGGGATCATAACTTCGGTTGCCTATGTAAACAACGATTAAGAAAAAGTCAATAAGTTAATAAGTTAGGGATGTTTTTGTTTCAATTATAAATCACTTATGAAGAAATATAAAAATTTCAGCGTAAATTTAGAACAATTTCTATAATATATAATTTATATACTAGGAAATATGTGTTCAATTATTTTAGATGATGGTGAACAATATGGTGCACTTGAGAGGACTTTTTTGGCCAGTGGAAAGGATAGAAGACCATCACCCCCCACTCATGTTATTACCAACAAAATACTACTGCAACTCTATGTTTTAAAAGAAGAAAATAACAAGTCATGGGATCAGGAATCTTTAAAACTAATACTGTTGTTATTAATTATTTTAATGACTTTATTATAATTAATGTGTTTCTTTTAAAATATTTTGTTCTTTAGTCTTAGTAATTTTGAAATTTTAAACTCTGATAAATTGTCATTTTCAGCTTGAAACCTGGTTCTCACTGATAAAACAAGGGGGTAGCTTTACAATTCGGAATCAAGTGGAAAAGGTTTTTGACAGTTTGAATTTAATTTCATCAGTGGACTATGTACATTTCTTGGATTAATACATGTATATCACATATATATTTCTTAGATAAAGAATTGGATTTTGATTTAATAAGTCCTACCTTATCATTTAGAAAATAGAAAATCTGGGCTCTCATCCTAAGGTACATGTGAGGCTGGTGCTTGAAGGCAGGTACCAAATAAGTTTATTATTGAGTTTAATGTTCATCTTTTGCCGAGACTTATAAATAGCTTTGCTTATTATATGACTGTGTCTAAAGGTATGTTTCAGTTATATATTTTTATTAGTAGACTGACCATTAAGCTCATATATTCTGTATAATTAATTTAAAAAATTTAAATATTGGGATTAGAAAAAAAATTTTGTAATTATTTAATTTTGATATAATTAAATACTACTTTTCTGCACTTAAGTTCATATGAACCATTGTACACATCCAAACTCACTTGTATTTTAAATGTATATAGAATGGGTTAATTTGATCTTTGAATAATTATAAGCAATGGTTAGTCCTTATTTTAATGTAAGTACGAGAACTTTAGGGATATGAGTTATTTTTTTTTACAATTTTTTAAAAATGAATACATTTTTACTTTTTGGGAACCATTGCATTTTGCTAACCGTACATTTATTTTGATTATTGAACTTGTGGGTAAACACTTTATTTCTGTTTATAGATCTTTAGTTACCCTTCATTTTGATATAATTATTTTGTATCCTGATTCATTGGCTTATTTGTTATGTTTTTTTTTAAAGTTGTTAATTTTAGGATTTTACCTCCCTTTTTTATTTTCTCCAAAAATGATGCAAATCCATTTTCAGGTCAATAAATTTTTAGGATTAAATTACTTTGCACCACTGAAAAAAATTGAGTTTGTTCTTCATATACTTTTGGTTGAAATGAGAGTGAGTAAGTGCGTATAAGTAAAATAATTTTACAGATATTGTCTTTCAAAAACAGCACTTTGTAGGGAAGGAAAAAAAACCGAAAAAACCTGAACTTCAAATGTCTATAACTTTCTCATTTATGAAGATATATGAACAAACTTGTTGTCATCGGTCTTAGAATTACTAGTACTTTAAAATACATTATATAGATAAAAACAACCCGTAAAAAACCAAGTTTTTGACTATAAATCCTTTACGTATGAGACGTAACTAAAAGAATGTTCATTATAACACGCAGCGCAAGACCATCCAAAAATACAAAATTGCAGTTGTGTCGTAAAACGTGTTTAATATAATGCGCACCGATCAGGAATAGGTTTATAAAAAGTGTTGTCAGTAAAATACGCACCTTATTGCGCGACAGAAAGGTTGTTCAATATAATACGCACCGCGACGCTCTATCTCAAAAAATAGCATGATACATAGGAATAAATAAAATAATCTAAAAAATCAATAATTTAATTACGGTACATGCGATCGATCTGAAATTTTGATACATTGTTTTTATCATCGGTACAAAACTGCCTGCAAAATTTCAGCTCGCTATCTTGCAAGCAAGTGGGTTAAAAATCGATCAAAAGTTTTGGCGACAAGCAAGCAAGCAAGCAAGTTCGGTCGGTCGGTCGGCCGCAGACACCACGAGTTAATATAAAGGATTTAAAAAGCTGTGGGACCATTTTGTTAGTGTTCTATCTGTCTATTGACATCTCTCGTTATCAACTCAGACATTAACACGAACACTTTCTATACCCTATATGTGCACCTTAACTTTCTGTGAACTGTATCTTAGTTTTTATAATCTGATTCAATGTCATTTTCTCACAATAACCATCAATAACATTCTACGAATGTACTACTGCTTATAACTTATGGGGGGAGGGGTGGGTGGGGGGAGGGGTGGGTGGGGGAGGGGTGGGTGGGGGATGGGTGGGTGGGGGGAGGGGTGGGTGGGGGGAGGGGTTGGTGGGGGGAGGGGTGGGTGGGGGGGAGAGGGGAAAGTCTGGTCACCGATTCGCTTGACCGAGTTCAGAGTGACACGTAAAATGTAAACAAAAGTGCCCCGTCGCTTCGTTGGGTCGCCTCAATGCGTCAGCTCACAATTTCACGTGGGAAAAAAACAATAACAAACCGTGAATTTAAATTACATACCTCATATAAGGATAAACTAAAAATGCATTAATTTAATTACGGTACGTTCGATCGATCTGAAATTTTGAAACGGTGCATTGTTAGGTCAGACGGGTCAGTGTGCCAAATTTCAGCTCGATCGAATCACGGGAAGTGGGTCATTTTCGACGTTTGTTTTTCCGCCCGCCCATGACATGATGAGATGATGAGAGAGATGATGAGACGGCCGCGAAGTTAATATAAGGGATTTAAAAATGCATTAGACAGGAACAATACTAATCTGCAGTTTATTATTTACTAAATAATACCAAATAAATTGGTGGATAAAATGATATTATGTTGTGTTCATAAAGAGTACAGCAAAACTTGAAGTAACATGTATTATAAATAAAAACAATAGAGAAAATGTGTCATACTCACTATCTCACGCAAAACGATAGAAATTCACAATTAAAAGTAAATTTAAGTAACACTCCACCGACTACAGCTCATCAGTTCCGTTGGCGTGTTGCTAATACAGTCGGACCTTTCTAAGTCGAACTCAAGGGGGAGAAAATATTCGAATTACGGGTTCTTTCGAGTTAGGGAAACTGGCGTAATAGGGGCGGATTAATTAAGGTCAATGTTTATATTGAGAGGGGGAAACAGCCATAGCGGCTAGAAGGCTTGACAGGAAAGAGGGCCGGTGATATTTAATATGAACGGAGCCAACTTGCTTTGACATACCGACACAAGCCCGTGAGAGGAGACACTTTCCCTCCCATCCCCACTTTACTCCCTGGACAGTGGGATGTGAAGAGTAAGATTTTTCATTTAAAAAGAAATACTGTAGAATCATATTGACATGTGTATGATAAGAAGCCCCGCAAAGGCCACAAACATTTAAAAAATATTATAATGATTTAAAGATAATTAATTATTCACTTTTTTGTTATCCACGATAACAGTGAAATACAGTCGGACCTCGCTAAGTCGAACTTCCCTAAGTCGAAAACCTCCCTATATCGAATTAATTTTGAGGTCCCGGCAAACTTCGATAAGACTAATGTATTTTAGATCTCCTTAACTCCAAGATTTTTGGCTTTCAACCAAAAGCGATTTTCCAAGGCGTTTGAGTTATTATTCTGGAGTGACATTTCAGAACAAGTGTTCCGTAGAGCCACGTAAAATTAAGTAACATCTTATCTTAGTGCATTCCACGAGGGATTAAGCGACCCTTGCAAGTACAAAAAATGACAAAGACAAGAAAAATGAGTGGTAAATAATTCGCGTCCCTTTGCTGCATGCTGTGACTCTTTTTAAAAACGAAAAATCTCACTCCCCCATCCCACTGTGGAAGGAGTAAAGTTGGAGAGGGGAGGGATGGTGTCTCCTCTCACGGGCTTGTGTTGGCATGTCAAAGCAAGTTTGCTTCCTTTTATATGAAACATAGACATCGCCTCTCTTTTTTGTCAAGCCTACTAGCCGGTATGGCTGTTCCCTATTACGCCATTTTCCCTAACAAAAAAACTCCGTAAGTCGAATTTTTTTTTCGAGTCTTTTTGAGTTCGATTTAGAGAGGTCCGACTGTATTTTTTTTAATGCAATTTAAAAATTAGAGATTTAGTGGCGCCCTTTTGAGCTGGCGCCCTTGGCAATAGGAATAAGACTGAGTAAACTACAATAAGAATAAGACTGAGTAAATTACAATAAGAATAAGACTGAGTAAACTACAATAAGAATAAGACTGAGTAAACTACAATAAGAATAAGACTGAGTAAACAACAATAAGAATAAGACTGAGTAAACTACAATAAGAATAAGACTGAGTAAACTACAATAAGAATAAGACTGAGTAAACTACAATAAGAATAAGACTGAGTAAACTACAATAAGAATAAGACTGAATAAACTATAATAAGAATAAGACTGAGTAAACTACAATAAGAATAAGACTGAGTAAACTACAATAAGAATAAGACTGAGTAAACTATAATAAGAATAAGACTGAGTAAACTATAATAAGAATAAGACTGAGTAAACTACAATAAGAATAAGACTGAGTAAACTACAATAAGAATAAGACTGAGTAAACTACAATAAGAATAAGACTGAGTAAACTAAAATAAGAATAAGACTGAGTAAACTACAATAAGAATAAGACTGAGTAAACTATACAATAAGAATAAGACTGAGTAAACTACAATAAGAATAAGACTGAGTAAACTATAATAAGAATAAGACTGAGTAAACTACAATAAGAATAAGACTGAGTAAACTACAATAAGAATAAGACTGAGTAAACTACAATAAGAATAAGCCTGAGTAAACTACAAATTCATAACAGACAATGATTAATGCTCAAGTAAAGTTGATGTTTTTTTTAAGACTTGATACTGATACTAAACATAATGGTGGTGTAGAGCAGAACTGATGACGTCATTGATCATTATTCGAGTGAATTTTTTTTAACGAAATTTCTCTTCGAAAAGTTTCGTTTATAGATTCGAAATGTCTGTCAAGCTTAACAATGCAACTCCTCCTGAACCATACCATTCGGGTCTTTTGCATATATGCTAATGAAGTCTCAAGGATGTGCAACGGCCATAAAATACCGAAAAGTTTACTTGATTTCCTGGAAAATCCTAAAAACCCGAAAAATATCATTTGTTTGTCAATTTCTCGCCAACCATAACATCTATCGGGTTGAAAAAAAACGTCAAACAATAGCTAATTATATTTAGAACAATGTTGGAGAAGGAATTTATGGAATGCAATCTTTCGTTTGACTCCCGTAATTTTAGAAAAAAAAATTAAAGCCAATTTTTTTGTTTTGAGTTTCAAAATTATTGATTTGAAATTACTTTTAATGTAATCTAGAATGATAGTTAATGGGATTTTCCCGCCTTGTGAATGCTTATGATAGATTGTTACGTGGTGCGTATTATATTGACACATTATTGGTGTGATGTAGCGTCGATGTAGGATATGACGTCATATTGTGTTTAGTTTCAGAATTACTTATTTGAATCGACTTTTAATGTAATCTAGAATGATTTCCCTTGATAAATATTCGGAGATTCCTTGTTGGAAATTGCGTTTAAATAATCATTCGAGTTTTTATTTCTTGTTTATTAAAGAAGAGCGGTAATTTTTCATTTTTCTTTTTTTTACTTCTTCTTCTACATATTCTTTTTGCCTGAGACTTAGTCTCTTAAGGTCTTGGCTAATACCTGGGACAACCTACTTCATCTGTTGAGCAGTGCCATATAACATTGTCTTCACGTGGGACTCTTTTGCCTCACTAACCTCCCCGGCTATGTCTAGCGCGGACACAAAGTTATCAGGAGTAATACTGTTTCACAGGCTTGGCTGCAATGACGCCAGTTCGAGTCCCTGTTATGGTCTAGCCTGTTGAAATATACCGTATATACTCGTTCTATAGCCCGTTCGTTCATAAGCCGACGCCACACTTTTGGAAGGGAAAAGTATTAAAAGTGTATAACGCGATCGCAAGCCGACCCCCCAAAAATAATAGGACAGCTTAAAAAAAATGGTACATATTTTTTTTTAAACTACAAGCTAAATCGGTCATTATGATTGTTTACTTTGTACTGCCTATCTTTGTCTTTCTGCTCTTTGTTAAGCAAGAGTTATCGGTATTTAAAAAAAAATATTTGGTAAACAGTGACGAAAGCGCGTACATTAAAATCCGTGGTTGATTACAAAATTTGTAAAACAATTTATTAAAACGTTCACCAAAAAAAATAAAATGATTAAATAAGGTAAGTGCTGATTTTTAATAATATAATATAGCTTCTGATAGAGCAAAGTCGAATCTTGTAGAATGTAGAAAAGGACATTGATAATCTACAATAACAACACCGATATTCAATATCCATGCAGAAATCACCTATGACCCGCTCATAAGCCAACCCCCCCCCCAACTTTCCCCCCTAGATTTTGTCCAAAAAAGGTCGGCTTGCGAACGAGTATATACGGTAAGTTAGTTGGGCAGTGCTCTGTTTGCATTTGAGTAACTACACTCTGTTGTTTACGACTCAAACTGCACCGTTGGTCTGTTCGACATGACCTGGACATGTTAGCGAATACCCCCCCCCCTGGCAGTCGTATTGTCAGCCCACTCCTGGTACCACTTGTTCCTGAACTTGTCCATCAGCCAGGTCTTTCACCCCGAGATAAGGGGACTGTAATTATTTTTTTTACTGTATTGTATTCTAAATCTTTATGTTGATAAATAAATCAAGTTAAATATTGTATTTAACTAGCCTAGAAATTATTATTTTTAACGATTTTTGGGGATTATGTCCATAGATATCTCAATGCAGTATGTAATTATTCAAAGTCAGTATCAAGGGATATAATTCCTTTAAAATTTGTTAAATATATTTGTGTATCCAAATCTTGAAAAAAGTACAGTATATAGAAAGTATGTTATTGTAATATTAATTATTTTATATTTGTATTAAAAAATGTTCAAAATAATAGAAATCAATATAATAATTTTAGTTTAATTCTCTTCTAATTTAAAATAACTGTCAACAATGGATTTTAGACATTAATATACATCTAATTTTTCTGTGAATTAGTGTAAAATAACACGAGCTACTATTACACACCACCAACACGAAGTGGCATCCACTTTATTCTTTCTTATACCAACGACAGACCAGTTAGATAATAGAACAAGCTAAATCAGAGTGGTCAAACATTTTCTACTAAGGGCCACTTTGAAAACTTTATTGTTTTAGGATGGCGGCAAATATTTTGTCTACTTCAATTACAATTTAATACGCATAAAGTATGAATTAATAATCATAATCATGTACATTTCACACTCTACTAAACATGTAAATTTAATGTTAAAATACGAACTGAAACAGTTTCAAATTTGTTAATAACATTTTACAATTCATTATTATTTAAACAAAAGTTTATTGTTACCTGTCATAACAACTATGAAGGAGTAGGATCATACTATATAATAATCCTATATAATGAAAGGCTATGTTCCGTGCGGTCATCCTATATAATAATCCTATATAATGAAAGGCTATGTTCCGTGCGGTCATCCTATATAATACTCCTATATAATGAAAGGATATGTTCCGTGCGGTCATCCTATATAATAATCCTATATAATGAAAGGCTATGTTCCGTGCGGTCATCCTATATAATAATCCTATATAATGAAAGGCTATGTTCCGTGCGGTCATCCTATATAATAATCCTATATAATGAAAGGCTATGTTCCGTGCGGTCATCCTATATAATAATCCTATATAATGAAGGGCTATGTTCCGTGCGGTCATCCTATATAATAATCCTATATAATGAAAGGCTATGTTCCGTGCGGTCATCCTATATAATAATCCTATATAATGAAAGTCTATGTTCCGTGCGGTCATCCTATATAATACTCCTATATAATGAAAGGCTATGTTCCGTGCGGTCATTGATAGCGATTGTTTAGCTGGGACTTTGCTTGTGAATGGAATCATCTGCTCATACAAATGAATTACATTCCTCTCTGTTGCAGCAGTAAGCAACGTGTCCTTATTGCCTTGATGATGGGTACAATTTTCAGGAACGCATGTATCCGCTGGTTTAGCTGAGTTCTTTCTGTAGCAAAAATGTGTAAGATGCGGATGCTGTGTAACTTCACTCAGTAGTTTTTTAGTTTTTACAAGCGCCGGCAAATCTTATTCGGAACAAGTTTATGGATAATGCTTAAAAGCTAAGTCTAACCATTGAGTGTCAGATATTTCTGATAACAATTGACCACTTATTGGTCAAGAAGACGAGTAGGGTTGCAGACTGTGACCTGAAACCAAAACAAACTGTCGGGGAAAGCCGTAGTATGTAAACTGCACACAGAAACCCCATGTATAACTAGGCAGAGAGGCTTGACCTTAGCGAGAGGTCTGGTGCTGAGTACCGGAAGGAGCAAGTCTACGGCACCCAACAGGGCACGGCTAGGAACGCTAAAGACCGACATACGCACTGGCAAGGGGCGAAACACACACGGATTGAGACCTACGGAAATATCGACAATGTTAACCATGAGACAGAGAGAATAGGACAAAATCTCCAACCAATTGTGTGCGATCCACGTGCAAGTCGCTCTATCTGAGAAAACATCCCGTAGCGTAATATAATAAGGAGGGCTATTATATAAACTTCAGCATTTAGGTGTCGCTAGATACAATCGTTCCAACGGACATGATGATCAAAACACGCTTGAGAGGCTCATTATCCAGCGAAGCGCGCCTCGAGGACGGACTGCCCCAGGGGTCTGCCCTAAAATGAACATTGTTCTTAGCTTCCTCAAGGATGGACTGCCCCAGGGGTCTGCCCTAAAAAGAACATTGTTCTTAACTTCCTCAAGGACGGACTGTACAGGGGGTCTGCCCTAAAATGTACATTGTTCTTAGCTTCCTCAAGGATGGACTGCCCCAGGGGTCTGCCCTAAAATGAAAATTGTTCTTAACTTCCTCAAGGATGGACTGCCCCAGGGGTCTGCCCTAAAATGAACATTGTTTTTTAACGTCCTCAAGGACAGACTGTACAGGGGTATTAATTTGGTAGTAATATTACAGGGCCTTAATTTGTACATTGTTCTTAGTTTGCTCAAAAACGGAGCCCCCACCCCCCAGGGTCTGCCCTAAAATGTACAATGTTCTTAGCTGGCTCAAGGAATACACGAGCAGAAAGGTTTACCAGTTTATGCAACAACCGAGCAATAACGATCCCTGGTGGCAACTTAAGCGTGGCGATTAGACACTATCACCCAGATGAGGACTGAACACTGTCGCACACAGAACTACCTGCATATGTTTGACACAGAAGGGATAATGGATGTCGATCATGTGGCAGCTCAGAGGTGACGGTCTGATAGAAAGCCCTGCGCTTGGCGGGGATATGAATAGAGAAATTCCAATTCCTGTGGAAAAGTTTCTTTATACCGATGTCTGTTTGATGAGGCTTGTCTGTGATAAATTGAGCTTATCTTTATACCAATGTCTGCTTGATGACGCTTGTCTGTGATAAATTGAGCTGGGTCCTAAGAGCGTAGAGCTCGACCCTAAAAGAGAATGTCATGTATTTATTTAATTACAACGATATTTGATGAAATTGCTTTAAAGGGCGTTTTTTGGGTTTCAGAGTTTTGATTAATAATAATAATATATATTTAAGAGAATTTTGTAATTCTAAAACAAAAAATGAGAGGGACACATCACCCAAATAGTTAGTGTCTAATTTAAAGAAAGAAAAATAAGTGTCAGTTTAAATGAGTAGCTGGCAGGAATTTGAATAGACAAAGGTAAGTAAGATAGATATACAGCGTATACATTACATGCAACAATAAACAAAACAATAGCTTTGGACAGAGTTAATGACGTCATTTAATAGTATTTGAATTAGCAATAACAACACACAATAAATAGAAATAAAAAAAGGATTTAAAAAAACCACGTTTTTATAAGCGGACTAAAAATAAGAAAATAAGTTAAAACTTATTAGTTCAAGTAATGATGAAGGCATTAGCCGAAACGTTTACTGTCGTATCAGTCTAAAAATAAAGCTCAAATTTATTGTTTTCATTGCACAATTTGTTTGTGTATTTTGTATTTTATTTAAAAGCTTTATTGCAGTCCCATTCTATATGATGTATTAGTTCAAGTACTTCGATTTAATATGACTAAAAACATGGGGCGGGCGCTTATGAGGTTTAACAAATGCGGTTCACTTATTCTCTCACTTATAGATCTCTCTTTTGCCTTCTAAATTAGAAATCTTTAATGTTTATACCCAACACCCGCCTCCCGTTTTTAGTCATATTAAATCGAAGGACTTGAACTAATAAGTTTTAAATTATTTTCTTATTTTTAGTCCGCTTATAAAAAGGTGGTTTTTAAAAATCTTTTTTTTACTTCTATTTTTTTCATTCTTTTTAGTCCACTTACAACAACCTGGTTTTTAAAAAAATACCATAAACCAACAAACAGGAACGAAAGCGAGTTAATAAAACGTGGTTAAATTTAAAAAAATGGATGCCATTTTTAAAAAAAATAATTTTATTACTATTTTTTTTACATGAGTTCATTTAAACGATAAATATCAACTAAAGTATATTTAAACTTGTTGTATGTCATATAAATGATAACGTATGCATACGTATTATTTTAAGTATTGGCGCATTGCTTCTATAGTTAGGAGAATTATGACATCAAATGACAAAGATAACCCATTGAATGTGTTGCTTTCTATCAAGAGAATTAATGTAGTGTTTTATTATACATAATCTTTAAAAAAAAATTCAGTAAATAATAAAAAATTTTTAATTAAACAATTTTATATATTTAAATTTACAGTAGAAATATGCAACATAACTTTAGTTATTACTCTGTATTATTGGTGTAATTTATATTGAATTATTATTGTTAATGAGAAAATTGAAAACTATCATGTAAATACAATCATAAATATTTAGGACATAAGTAAAACTTTACCCTGCATCTAAATTTCTCCTGGCGTCCTTTTAAAGTGGTATACACTTTCATTCGTTCCTTTAATTAGGAATTCGTTCAAGAATAGAATCTTAATATCAGAATTAAACATTACGCATAATTAAAATAAATACCCCATTGGAATATGAAATTCACAAATAATAATATAAATTTATTTAAATATGATGATAGGGAGAAGTACTTTCAGGTCTATAATGACCTTATGTGTTAAGTCGTAAAAATGTATTTCTAATTACAGGATTCACGCTTAAACTAAAACAAGAATATTGCCAGTTTGTATATTCCATTTTGTAGAATTTGTTCTTTCAAATTCATCTTAAGAGACTCGTTACGTTGAAATTCAAGGAGGTACTTTGCTATAAATAAGTTGGATTTTGGTTGATCAACAATGCAGCATTATAGGCAGGGACATCAACAACCACAATCATTTAATCAGAGACATTATTCAATATACAAGTGAAAAACAAATTCAAACATGCATATTATCACTCGACCAGGAAAAAGCTTTTGACAGGGTAGACCATGCATACCTTCACAAGATATTACAACACAATAAATTAGGGGAGTATTTTTGTAATTGGGTTAAAATTCTATACAGAACGCCTATCAGCAATCTGATAATAAATAATATAATTTCAAAAAAACATTGCAATTAAAAGATCAGTTAGACAAGGGTGTCCTTTATCCCCTTATCTATATATTCTATCCTTTGAACCACTATTAGAGAAAATCAGAATGGAGAAAAACATTACAGGAATAGGGATTCCTGGAGCCAGAGATATTAAAGTGATTGCTTATGCAGATGACACGGTATTTTTCCCCACAAATGATAGGTCAATTCACAAAATAATTTCAATTTTTCAAGATTTTGGAAAAGGTAGTGGGTCCAAGATTAATGTAAACAAATCTGAAATTATGGGGATAGGTAAGTGACAAGATAGACTAGATTTCCCCTTAGGCATAAATAGGAAGGAGAGTCTTAGAATTTATGGGATCTTCTATTCCAATAATCAAACACAGACAAACATTGAAATATGGAGGAATATTGAACAATCAATTAAACAAATTATTGACAGAAACAAATACACAGCACAGACAATTTTTGGAAGGAGCACAATTATAAACACATATGTCATCCCCAAAACAATATATACAGGAACAATATGGGAACCGCCACCAATAATATTAAAAGAAATTAACTCACACATAACTAAATACATATTCCAAGGAACAATACACAATATCAAACATACAACACTAATACAATCTAAGCTAAATGGAGGAATAAACTTGCAAGACATACAAACAAAAATACAAGCACTCAGAATAAAATTTATAGGACAAGCCATTAAAAAAAGATCAGAAAATACATTCACACATTATTACTTAGGAATCAGAATAGGACATTTAATGGCAATTGATAACAGCACTGCACATTACATTGGAAGAAATCAATCACAATTTCATACAGCATGCATCAAAGCAATAAAAGGTAATGAAGAAGTATTACACAAAACAACCAAAGAAATATATACACATTTAATAAAAAGACAAGCAACACCTCTGAACAATAGAATTAAATGGACACAAGTTTATGGAATTACAAACACTGAGGAAACTTTTAAAAATACACATATCAAAGAAATACCAAATAAAGAAAAAGAAATAACATACAGACTAATTTACAATACAACACCAGTCTCATCAAGAAATTATAAAGACAGAGGGGCAAGAATAGGCTGTCCACTCTGTAGGTCAGGAGCTGATGAGACTGAACAACATTTATATCTCACATGCAATACAATTTTACAAACTAAAAACACACTCCAACAATTCATACAAGCAGGCACAATACACAAGGTAGATATAGACAAAGCAATAACACTAAACATAATACCAGACTCTATAAACAAGAAACAACAAACAATAAGCTTAAAAATACTTTCACAGTACAGAAAACACATATGGCATCACAGACTTAAGGCTTTTTTCCATAGCCACAGTTACACAAACATAACACTAGAACACATGTTTAAACAAACAATTCAAAACATGATATTAAACATAACAGAAGATAATTAAGGTTTTTACGTTTAAGAAATAATATATAATGTACATTTTATTTGTTATAATCAAATATTTGTATTTTATTTTATTTTTCAATTCATATAAAATATATGTATGTAATTTTAAAAATAAAAAAAATTTATCCTAAATAAAAAAAAATAATAAAAAAATAAAAATAAATAAAATTATATAAGTGGCATGCCACTTCACTTCGATCCCAATAATTAGGGATACAATGAAATGCAATTATTTAGTAGCTATTGGTTAACACGAAATCCAAATAAAACAAAATATTGTCTCTATTTCATGAATTCTTTTATATCTAAGTGGCGAGCCACTAAACTTCGATCTCTATAACTAGGGATACAATGTCGTTTAATGGTTATGATCGGTTCTGCCAACGCTAGGTTTTTTCAACCAAGATCTAAGTTTCTTTAACCTTGTCTAGGTTTTATATTTCAAAAATAGCTAAAATTTACCGGTAGTTTTTTTTGAAATAGTAAATATACGATTTGAAATTAAAAAAATAAATAAATATGTGCAATTAACATCCTAAATTTATTAGATTTTTCAAACAAAAAAGAAAGTAAGCATTAGCCGCTCTATTTTATTACATTATGATATATATATTGGCCTATGGAACTGAATTCGAAATGTGGAGCTGCTACGGTGCCATCTTCTGAAAAATTATGGTATAAATAAAACAACTTTAATGAGCAAAAATACTCAATTTTGTTAGACGTTTTGACAAACTTAACAGCTCTATAATTCTATTCTTTCTGCGTTGAGATAATATTCTCTCGAGTATACACGGTATAGACCAAAGATAATCTAATACAACCCTCAGAAAGACATAGTTATAAAACACCTCTCCTATTCCGTGTGCAACGACTAACATATAAATACTTGTTCTTTCCGTTCAGAAACAAACACTCTATCAATATTTAAAACTCAAATAAAAAGACTAGATATAAACAATGCATAAATGTAGTACTCAACAATGTTCTGTTTTTAAAAAAAGGAGCGTCTGTAATAGATTAGATAAGATTGATGCAAAGAATGATGATAAGATTGCCATTTATAAGGGAGATGACACAAGTAATAAATAAATGAATATGCAAGTGGTAACCACTTTAATTCGTTCCTATAATTAGGAATTCGTTCAAGAATAGAATCTTAATATCTGAATTAAACATTACGCATAATTAAAATATAATTTCCATTTGCAAAATAATTTCATTAATAATAAAATTAATTGATTTAATTATAATGATAGGGAGAAGTGCTTTCAGGTCTATAATGACATTATGTGTTAAGTCATAAAAATGTATTTCTAATAACAGGATTCACGGTTAAATTAAAACCAGAATAAGGCCAGTTTGTATATTCCTTTTTGTAGAATTTGCTCTATCAAATTCAACTTAAGAGACTCTTTACGTTGAAATTCAAGGAGGTACCACTAAAATAGTACTTTCATTATAATTGCTTACTTAAATTTAAAGCTATTCAGTTTTCGTAATCTATAATTAGCCATGATCTCATGTTATTTTAAAATAGGAAATAATCCTTCTGTATTTTTTATTCTTATCTTCACCCTTGGAATGCCAACTTAAATGTCATATAATGAAGACATTCCAGTGTTATTTCGATTTTCAAGTATTTTAATAAATGTTACTTATGACACCATATACATTTCAATTTTTGGCTTTAAACGAAATTAACGATTAATTAATCGTTAATTTTTCAAAAGTTAACGATTAAATTTTAATTAATCGTTAACAGCCCTAATAAAGATACATGCTACCTGCTAATTATTCTCGTTTTGCTATGTGTCTGCTTATTAAACTGTGTAATACTTTAATGGTATTTGATTCTATAATAATCATTCACATACATGTATATAGTGTCACATGTAAAGTTGGTTTCTATTAAATCTTGTAATACTTTAATTAAAATTCCTTTACATAAGTTTGCTACGTACGTGTGTATAACAGTGAGACGATACTAAACAAAACAACAAAAATTGTGACGTCTGTTACACTTAACTGCATGAACATTAATGAAACAGTAGGAAATGACGCGAGGAACTGCGTTTGTTGTTTTTGACAAATTGCTAATAATGAAAATAATGACAAAAAAATTAACATCAGCTATTGAAAACTTGTATAAAATTGGATTGTTGATGAGAATGGTGTTTTAAATTTACTGCATCGTGTTACCGTCTATTATATCAGATGAGACGTGCAATTTAAAGATGTTTGTTAAATATTACATTACATCACTTTTACACTTCAAGCCGTCACTTGATTCGAAATTATTCAAGTGAACCTACCAGGGCCGGCTTTAGACATAGGCAAACTAGGCAGCCGCCTAGGGCCTACGATTAGTCTCATCATTAGTTAGGGGCCTCGCAAAAAATAGTTCCATATTTATTTTTTATTTGTCTATTACATTTAGGGCCATCAAATTCACTTCGCCTAGGGCCTCCAATTTCCTTAAGCCCTTGAACCTACCCTCGACCATAACGTACCCACGTATAATATGTATTTGTTAATAATCTTGTTACCCTGATCAACTTAACTCACACAGTCCACTTTTCATCGATATTGTGTATTTCTGATTCAGGAATACGGTACACGGTATTTAATAACATCGCGTGTACAAGAAGAGACAACTCCCTTCAGCCAACACTTGGCCTGTATCTAAGTCAGGACAGCGCTTCTTTGGTCTCACGGCGAGCACCATTACACACACATATAAAACATACATTTGGTCTCACAGCGAGCACCATTACACATACATATACTACATACATTTTGTCTCACGGCGAGCACCATTACACATACATATAATACATACATTTGGTCTCACGGCGAGCACCATTACACATACATATAATACATACATTTGGTATCAAGGCGAGCACCATTACACATACATATAATACATACATTTGGTCTCACGGCGAGCACCATTACACATACACATAACACATACATTTCACCACTGTTACCATGGAACACCCTGCTCCCACACGTCCATAATTCATCATTTACTTTCTAATAATTATCACATCATTCAACATTTACTTACATAAAGCCTAATAATTGTTTTCCTCATCATGAAAAGTTATATGAAGGTACGAAAATATGAAGAGACCTAAGAAAAACAATAAGATATTAAATCAGTGGTTCCTAACCTTTTGGGGTCCATGCACCTCTTCAGATGCCCAAAAATGTTTATGCACCCCCTCGTCAAACTTGCAGAAAATGCATAATAAACTATGTTTATTTTAGGAACACAACAGTTTGAGACAATAGGCAACATGGAATTTAGTGACAGATCTGGTGCTTCTTATGATCAATCAGCGATTTAAATCTGGGGACTGTTTTGGACAAAGCAACTCGCATGTCATCCTCTGCATTCAACTTATTCCTTTCCTTGGTTTTAATCGTCAAAGGTGTGGAGAATCCTGCTTCACAGAGATAGGTTGTGGCAAATGGAAGGAGAGTCAGTACTGCCCTCTTGGCTAGTTGTTGGTAGGAATCTAGCTGAGCGCACCAAAATTCAATGAAGGTGTTGCAACTGAAGTCACTCCTCAGTACTTCTCTGGTTCTCAAATCAATCAGGTCATCTTTAGCAAAGTCACTGTCATCAATGTTGTCCAAGTCACAGAGAAAAGGATTGCGAATCCAAAGGTCTTTCTTAGCAATTTCTGGACAGAAATACCCATCAAAGTACTTTTGTAATTTTGAAAGGTGCTCTGAAATTTCCCCTTTGATTTTGTCAGGCAGTGATCCCTCAGTGCTTTCTTCTGCACCAGATATTACATCTTCATCCAAGAGTGGAAAGTTGCCCAAGTTGGACTTTTCTAGTTGTCGTTGGAATAGTGGCACTTTGTTAAGGAAGGCTTGCAATCTCGCAGTAGCATCCATTACAGTAACAGCAGGTCCAAATCGTTTCATTATTTGGTACGTTGGCTCCATATGTAATTAACCAAATTCACAATTTTACCTAACTGCCGAATCTTTTTCCCTTTGTGGTTTTAAATGTAACTTTAGATACTTCCCTTTTCTATATCCTGTGTCCTTGTTTGTTTTTGTTTTTCCTTTCATTTTATTTTACATGAATATTTTAAATTATTTTATGATAAAATATGTTTTAAGAATATATTATATACTAGTTTGTGCTGCGGCGCCCCCTTTTTTCTAAGGGCGCCTACGGCGCCCACCTTTTTCAAAAGCTCAACTAACTTAACCTTATATAATAAATACGTAATATTAAAATTTCTTGAATGTACAAAAAGTATTTTATAATGGTTTTTTATTTTATTTTTTATTATTTTATTTTTTATGTCAAAAGCCCAAGTCACTTATCCTTGTATGAAATATTCCTGAAAAAATATAATAATTTTTACAGTGCTAATCACCACACGATTTTTAAACTAATTTTCGAAAGCAGCGCACAAATTACTGCACCAAAAAATAACTATTTGCGTCAAAATTTAAAAAAAAGCAGAGTGATTTCCCTCAACGTTAGGTGGCAGTGACAAATGAGCGTATATATATTTACGCTCATTTGTCACTGCCGCCTAACGTTGAGGGAATCACTCTAATTTTTTTTAAATTTTGCGTTGTAAGCAGTGCTGATTGACGCAAATAGTTATTTTTTGGTGCAGTAATTTGGTGCGCTGCTTTCTAAAATTAGTTTAAAAATCGTGTGGTGATTAGCACTGTAAAAATAATTATATAAATGCTTTGTTTAATTTTCAGGAATATTTCGTGTTTATCATACAATGATAAGTTACTTGGGCTTTTAACATAAAAAATAAAATTTAAAAAAACAAACTATTATAAAATACTTTGTGTACATTTAAGAAATTTTAATATTAAGTTAGTTTTGCTTTTAAAAAGGTGGGCGCCATAGGCGCCCATAAGAAAAGGGGGCGCCGCAGGCGCCACGGCGCCGCAGTACAAACTAGTTTAAATATATGTAAGTACCTATTTTATGTTATTGTACTGATGAAGGCATTAGCCGAAACGTCTATTGTCATTTTAATTTAAAATAAAGCTCAAATGTATTGTTTTAATTGCACAATTTGTTTGTGTATTTTGTATTTTATCTTTGGCAGTAGCTAGGAGTGGCTTACAAAAGAGAAATTCCTCCTTCAGCAATCCACTGAAAACATATATCAGAAATAAAATAATCTGACTGCATTGTGCTATATCAGTGGATTCATCCAGCTGCATGCTAAATGGAAAAGGACTCCTTCTCATCTCGCCCAAGACTTGATCCAGAATGTCTGCAGGCATGTCACTAATCCTGGAATGAATAGTGTCATTGGACAAAGGAACTTTCTCAACCTGCTTCCTCTGCTGGTGACCACACATCAGTTCCACCATCTCCAGAGCACAAGGCTTCACCAAAGTTCTCCAATAAGATATGCAACCTTGATTGATGCCTCCAGTGCAAATTTCTGTGACAAAGAAAATCCAAGCTTGGGCAAGGTACCTGGGGTCAAGAAGCGAGCTCTCTTCTGCTTGAAGACCTCAACACTGTCCTTGGAATTGGATGAGACCTTTGCAGCGAACCGATCAATAAAAAAAAATTCCTTCTCCTTTTTTTTTCTTTCCTCTTTTTCTTTTTTTTTCTCTGAATGGTTCATGCACCCCCTGGAACCTGCTCATGCACCCCTTGGGGTGCGTGCACCACTGGTTAGGAACCCCTGTATTAAATGTTATTGGAAACAATCTCTTGTAGGTTTTGAAACCCCCCACCCCCTCCCCCTGTTTATTGTAATACACATAAGTTTATTGCACTAGATTAGTTCCCGAGAAGTTATATAAAAACTAGAAAGTTGTATTGCTTTTATAACCTCAACAGAGCCTTTTATTTTTATACAAGAAACCGTTCAATTTAAAATAGTTTGTGTCATTACATACATGTTTTATATACTTAATCATTTGTTTTTATCGTATATTTCCAAATAGAGTTTAAGCATAAACATGTACTAATAATGTAAAAGAACTAAATGTTAAGGTTTTCTGTCCCTGTTTTGGATTTCAATTTCAAGGCACAGATGTACATTTTGTTGTTTGATTTGACTTGTGTACATTTGGCTTTGATTGGGCTTACAACGCTTTACCGAATGTTTTAGTTTTCATATAAAGAAATAAAAACATTTATAAAAGATTGTAGCTGAATAGAGGGTGCATAAACAGATAGAATATAACTAAGATAGAAAGTATCTTAAATACATCAATATTCTACAACCCGTTGTGTAGAGCAAAACCAATGACGTCATTTATAATTATTAAAATATTGTATAAACCAAAGGGATGTCGCTTTGTATTTATATTTTTAATCTAAATATGTTAATAATCTAATATGTTAATCTAAATTTTAACTGTAAATAATTGTGTGATTATAATGTCCATAGGATAACGTAACAATTATTATTTTCGGCCTTTGATTCTTTGTAATTTCTCAATAAATAATTTATCTTCACGTATATGCCACAATCACAAATATGCAATAAGATTCCATGTGTCAAGGTATATAATTCTTTTTAAAAGAATTAAATTACCTAGAACTAACATAAATACTTAACTATATTGTAGTTTTGATGTCGCAATACAATATGATTAAAAATTTGTTAAACAAAAAAATTATTAAATATGCCTAATTTCAATAATTTGCATTTACATATTTTGGTATTTAAAATAGTTGTAAACTTTTTTGTCCAGATATTTATTAAAATTCAATTCTCGTGGGAATTGTGTTGCGACATACTACTAATTGGCAACTAGGTAGTTATCTCTATACCCAAAAATAGACTAAATTAAAATAAATTGAATAAGTAAATAGTATATGCTCAAGCTGTAAATAAAATTAAATGTAAATATATTCATGTTCGCATAAAATGTAAAGGCAATAACCCCGGACAGTGTCTACGCTCAGAAATTCGTCTTTTCCTTTCTGAGAGGAATCGGCGGAACCCAGGAGTGAGGCACGGACAAGTCCACTGGAGTAACAGCCATCATCCTTTACCTGTACTTTGTTTCACACCATGTCACTTCTCGTCCCTCTCATTCTCATTTTTCACTTCACGGGGCATATCACCCATTTCACCATGCCTTTCTAATTATTAACTGTGTTCATTGTTACTATTTACCCATTGTATATCATTGTCTTCTCATATAATTTCATTAACATCCAAAATTTGAAGAAAAAAAAATAAAAAAAAATTGTAAATTTGTAAGGCCTTCAGTCAAAATTAAATGTAAATTTCAAAGAAATAAATAGTAAAATTAAACGCTATGTCCTAAAAAGGGACTGCAGCGGAGATCGATGATAGTAATTTGAGGTTTCCGCCGCAACCCCCCTTTTCTTTAAAAAAAATAAATAAAAATTATCTAAAAGTGTCATTACACTTTTTATCGTTCTGCTAAATATGACTAATCATTGTTTAAATTAAGATATTAGAAAATGACACCTATACTGTAATTTCTTTTTACTAGAAATAGACCATAGTTTATAAACCGTATCTATCTACAAAGTCGTATGGTGTGTTGTATAGAAAGAGCGTGTGTAACAGATGGACGTATTGTAAATGTCATGTAGGTATTTAGTGTAATGTATAATTATGATCGTATTTTATATCAGAATGCTGAATAAATATTTTATACAACAGCTTTATTTTTCGGTTCTATAATAATAAAACACTAATAATATTATATTATATAAACTGTCGGTACCTCGTGACCAGTTTCGGCTGTGACGTAGTCTATAAAAATTGCACGTCTGGATGGTTAATTCCTTTGTCTCCCTATTGCACTTGTTCAATTTTAACTATAGAAAGATTGCATACAAATCTCATTACACATTGTACAGTCAACATCAACACTTGACAAAAAAAATTAGAAAATTCATTTAACTACAAAGTGCGCTATAAAAGTTAGTATTTTGTCCTACAACTAATTAATTTATGTCTCCCCCCTTTATCTCCCTCTCTCTATTTCTTTCTCTCTCCCTCTCTCTCTATATATATGTCTCTCTCTCCCTCTCTCTATTTCTGTCTCTATCCCTCTCTCTATTTCTCTCTCTCTCCCTCTCTCTATTTCTGTCTCTCTCTCCATCTCTCTATTTCTGTCTCTCTCTCCCTCTCTCTTTCTTTCTCTCTCTCACTACATATATGTCAGGTATTATACCCGTTTCACCATGGCAATATATGTCAGGTATTATACCCGTTTCACCATGGTCATATATGTCAGGTATTATACCCGTTTCACCATGGCCATATATGTCAGGTATTATACCCGTTTCACCATGGTCATATATCTCAGGTATTATACCCCGTTTCACCATGGCCATATATGTCAGGTATTATACCCGTTTCACCATGGCCATCTATGTCATGTATTATACCCGTTTCACCATGGCCATATATGTAAAGTATTATACCCGTTTCACCATGACCATATATGTAAGGTATTATACCCGTATCACCATGGCCATATATGTAAAGTATTATACCCGTTTCACCATGACCATATATGTAAGGTATTATACCCGTATCACCATGGCCATATATGTAAGGTATTATACCCGTTTCACCATGGCCATATATGTCAGGTATTATACCCGTTTCAACATGGCCATATATTTCAGGTATTATACCAGGTTTCACCATGGCCATATATGTCAGGTATTATACCAGGTTTCACCATGGTCATAAATATCATGTATTATACCCGTTTCACCATGGCCATATATGTAAAGTATTATACCCGTTTCACCATAGCCATATATGTCATGTATTATACCCGTTTCACCATGACCATATATGTAAGGTATTATACCCGTTTCACCATGACCATATATGTCATGTATTATACCAGGTTTCACCATGGTCATAAATGTCATGTATTATACCCGTTTCACCATGGCCATATATGTAAAGTATTATACCCGTTTCACCATGGCCATATATGTAAGGTATTATACCCGTTTCACCATGGCCATATATGTCATGTATTATACCCGTTTCAACATGGCCATATATGTCAGGTATTATACCCGTTTCAACATGGCCATATATGTCATGTATTATACCCGTTTCAACATGGCCATATATGTCAAGTATTATACCCGTTTCACCATGGCCATATATGTCAGGTATTATACCCGTTTCACCATGGCCATATATGTCAGGTATTATACCAGGTTTCACCATGGTCATAAATGTCATGTATTATACCCGTTTCACCATAGCCATATATGTCATGTATTATACCCGTTTCACCATGGCCATATATGTCAGGTATTATACCCGTTTCACCATGGCCATATATGTCAGATATTATACCCGTTTCACCATGGCCATATATGTCAGGTATTATACCAGGTTTCACCATGGCCATATATGTCAGGTATTATACCAGGTTTCACCATGGCCATATATGTCAGATATTATACCCGTTTCACCATGGCCATATATGTCATGTATTATACCCGTTTCACCATGGCCATATATGTCAGGTATTATACCCGTTTCACCATGGCCATATATGTCATGTATTATACCCGTTTCACCATGGCCATATATGTCAGGTATTATACCCGTTTCACCATGGCCATATATGTCAGATATTATACCCGTTTCACCATGGCCATATATGTCAGGTATTATACCAGGTTTCACCATGGCCATATATGTCAGGTATTATACCAGGTTTCACCATGGCCATATATTTCAGGTATTATACCCGTTTCACCATGGCCATATATGTCAGGTATTATACCAGGTTTCACCATGGCCATATATGTCAGATATTATACCCGTTTCACCATGGCCATATATGTCATGTATTATACCCGTTTCACCATGGCCATATATGTCAGGTATTATACCCGTTTCACCATGGCCATATGTCATGTATTATACCCGTTTCACCATGGCCATATATGTCAGGTATTATACCAGGTTTCACCATGGCCATATATGTCAGATATTATACCCGTTTCACCATGGCCATATATGTCATGTATTATACCCGTTTCACCATGGCCATATATGTCAGGTATTATACCAGGTTTCACCATGGTCATATATGTCAGATATTATACCCGTTTCACCATGGCCTGTATAATGGATCCGATTTTGTACCCCACTCAGTATGATCCCTCTCCATTATGTGATCCCTTTAAAAGTCAAATTCCTCTCTTCCATAGTTCTTTCTGATAACATACAAATTGTGATCACGTGACATAATTGTATCACATACCGTTGTTAATCCCTCTCCTGGATATGATACCAGATAACATTATTATTACCCCATTGAACAAAGTGACCACAAAAGCCGTGGCTACTAACTTTGACTCATGTTCAACTGATTTGTAACGCAACATTGTTGTTTAAAACTAGTATAAACATTTTATTAAACGGAAATTAAATATTGGCTTCTACATTAGGAATTGTTTTATGAGTTTTATTCCATATAGTATTTAAATATGTGTGTACCAAATTTATTCTACATAGTATTTAAATATGTGTGTACCAATTTTATTCCATACAATATTCCAATACGTGTGTCCAAAGTTTATTCCATATAATATTTAAATATGTGTGTCCAAAGTTTATTCCATATAATATTTAAATATGTGTGTACCAATTTTATTCCACATAATATTCAAATATGTGTGTACAAAATTTATTCCATATGGTATTTAAATGTGTGTACCAAGTTTATTCCATATAGTATTTAAATATGTGTGTACAAAGTTTATTCCATATAGTATTTAAATATGTGTGTACCAAGTTTATTCCATATAGTATTGAAATATGTGTGTACCAAGTTTATTCCATATAGTATTGAAATATGTGTGAACAAATATATATCTATAACCATCCACATGGTCGTTTGCCAAAATTTAAAATTATATTTAAATAAATTATTTAAGAGAAAATGTCATTAAGGTTCCGAGGGACCTAACGATGCAAGATGTAAATTTCAAAACTCCACGTAGATGTTCTTCTCTATTAGGGTGATATTTGTGTCAGTATTTGTCAATATCGTATAAGATGGTGAATAAACTTTCAACTGTTTACAAAGAAAAGTTTTTGGATCCTTAGTTCAATGCCCTATAAAATTTTAATATGTACAATTTGGTTTATATACTAAGTTTGGTGAAGATCCATCCATTTACTCAGTATGGTGAAGATCCATCCATTTACTCAGTATGGTGAAGATCCATCCATTTACTCAGTATGGTGAAGATCCATCCATTTACTCAGTATGGTGAAGATCCATCCATTTACTCAGTATGGTGAAAATCCATCCATTTACTCAGTATGGTGAAGATCCATCCATTTACTCAGTATGGTGAAGATCCATCCATTTACTCAGTATGGTGAAGATCCATCCATTTACTCAGTATGGTGAAGATCCATCCATTTACTCAGTATGGTGAAGATCCATCCATTTACTCAGTATGGTGAAGATCCATCCATTTACTCAGTATGGTGAAGATCCATCCATTTACTCAGTATGGTGAAGATCCATCCATTTACTCAGTATGGTGAAGATCCATCCATTTACTCAGTAGTCAATCTTTAAATAGTTATTTTAAAGCTTCTAAAAAGAATAGACTACCTATATCATAGGCCCCGACCTCAAATAGTTTGATATTATGAGTTTAAATCCATATAATAGATACATATGGGCAATGAGGTTTTTGTGTTCTAATTAAGTTCTGGATCCAATCATCCACCCGGGAACACATATTGTTAAATGCTTTCGTGTAAAATACTTAATAAGATTTTATTTTTAAAAATATAACAAAAGATATAATAACGAGATATTGAATTAATTATAATAATTGTAATAATATAAACGAAATAAGATAACACTTTTTCCATTTCTTTAAACAAATATAAAGGGCTAATAACCATATCATTTTGAATAATATTAACATCTATGACGTGTCAGAAAGAATTAATCAGTGAAACTTAATTTATATACGTCTTTTCATTTTTATAAAATATTGTAATAAATCACACTCGATTTTAGTAACATTTTACAATTTTTAACATTGTTGATTTATCATATGTAAATTATTGAAAGCCATAGTTTTCCTTTTTTATCACAAGCTTATTTACCTAAGCACAACTGTCCTTGCCATTACTGACGCATTCTAAATGTAAGAGTGGTAAACCACTTTATACCGATCCTAAATCTTGGGATATAACGAAATTACTCAGTGCTGCCAGCGTGAGTTTTTTTAACCTAGATATAGGTTTTTTCGACCTTGTCTAGGTTTCTAGGTTTTTTATTTAAAAAATAGCCATAATCTAGGTTTTTCTTTAAAAATGTAAATAAACGATGTTTAAGTACACAAGTTACTAAATATGTGCAATTAATAGCGTAAATTAAATCGATTTTTCAAAAATAAAATTAAGCATCAGGTGACAACAGTTTTATTCACCCGCTCTGTCACATTACATTATGATATCTATACCTCTATCATACTATCCCACTGAATTGAAAAGATGGCGATGCTGCGGTGTCATCTGTCTAAAGTCTAAAGAAATCTGGTACAAGTTAAAACAGCTTAAATGAGACAAAATATTCAATTTTATAAGACCTTATGACAAACTTAACAGCTCTACCATTTTCTTGTGCCTGCGTTGAGAGAATAGTCGTTCAAGTATTCATGGTATAAACCAAAGATAATCTAATACAGCCCTCAGATAGTCATAGTTATAAAGACATTTTTCCTATTCTGTATGCAACAACAATTGGAATTGGAATGTGTTACCTGATCAAATAAGGAAAACCAAAACTCAATCAACATTTAAAACTCTATCAGCATTTAAAACTCAAATAAAAATTCAAGACTATATAAAAGTAGTACTCAATAATATTCTGTATAAGAGGAGAGTCTGTAATAGATAAAATAAGAATAATGCTAAGAATTCTGATGAGATTGCCAATAAGATTTATAAGGAAGACGACATAAGTGATGAATAAATGCAGATTTAAGTATATTTTACAAATAGTTACATACAACATACAAATTAATACATTATCGGCCGTCCATAAATGACGACACGCATCTAAAAGGCAGTTAATACAAGAGATTAGAAAGCAATAATCATCTGTAATACAAGAGTGTAGAAAGTAATAATCCTCTGTAATACAAGAGCGTAGAAAGTAATACTCCTCTGTAATACAAGAGCGTAGAAAGTAATAATCCTCTGTAATACAAGAGCGTAGAAATAAATAATCCTCTGTAATACAAGAGCGTAGAAAGTAATACTCCTCTGTAATACAAGAGCGTAGAAAGTAATACTCCTCTGTAATACAAGAGCGTAGAAAGCAATAATCCTCTGTAATACAAGAGCGTAGAAAGTAATAATCCTCTGTAATACAAGAGCGTAGAAAGTAATAATCCTCTGTAATACAAGAGCGTAGAAAGTAATACTCCTCTGTAATACAAGAGCGTAGAAAGTAATACTCCTCTGTAATACAAGAGCGTAGAAAGTATAAATCCTCTGTAATACAAGAGCGTAGAAAGTAATAATCCTCTGTAATACAATAGCGTAGAAAGCAAAAATCATCTGTAATACAAGAGCGTAGAAAGTAATAGTCTTCTGTAATACAAGAGCCTAGAAAGCAATAATCCTCTGTAATACAAGAGCGTAGAAAGTAATACTCCTCCGTAATACAAGAGCGTAGAAAGCAAAAACATATGTAATACAAGAGCGTAGAAAGCAATAATCCTCTGTAATACAAGAGCGTATAAAGCAATAATCCTTTGTAAAGAACGGTCGTCTGTAAAAACTGTAATGTCCCCGGGTCGCTTCCTCTTGTTCTACTTTGACCTCCACTGTGTTCGGAACCCCTGCCTCGAAAATTGGAATTGGTTGTTGATATTCTGTTCAGTACATTACAGGAAAACTCCATTTTGTGTAGAAATTATATTTACTTTTATGTAGATCTTTATTTTATATTTATTATTATTATTATTATTTAAATTTTAAATCACCCTCCATACGTTTGTTTCTTCTTCGTATAAAATTTAGTATATTTTAAAGAAAAGAACAAAGAAATGTGTTTAATTCCAGAAGAAGAAAAAACAATTTTAGTTAAATCTACAAATAATATAGTACTTAAGGGTAATTTATGTTGACATCGTGCTACACCACAGAGCACCGGTGCTCACGTATTTTATGTCACATTTCTCTTGAGAAAACTTATCTTTTGAGATAAATAACATTATTTTAATTTTTGAAAGTCGCTGTTAAAGTAAATTAAAAAGCCATAAGATATTGTACTATTGACTTGTGTTACTCAAATGTTTATGGTTGTCTGACTTATTTTAGCATGTAAAATGAAATTGGAAAGGAAAAATTAAGGGTTTAATGTCTGTATTTTCTGATTATTAAAACAATGAAATTATTTCATTTTTTATTATGTATATAATTGTCTAATTGTTTCAAGATACACACCGATGACGGCTAATATATTATCTTATTCAAGTGGCATTCCACTTGTTTTCGCTCACTACAATAAGAGAAAATGGAATTAATAAATATTTAGACATAACATTTTAATGAGCTTTATAAATATGTTTTAAATATATGTAAGAATTGCCTTCGAGCGAATAGCAGCTAATGACTAAGTTGTTGTTATTAGACATGTCAAACCACCAGCCTGCCATGGAAGAGAATGAAACACACCATCAAATAATGAAGTAATGTTCAATGTTCGCAAAGAGATAATATATAACATAAATATATTCAACTTTAAAATGAAAAAGGGTAAAACAAAAAGGAGCCTAATAAAAATGTCAGTTCCATTAATTATCTATATACATGTATATAATATTATCTCTACATATTTATAGCCATAAACACTCATTCATTCTAGGCCATGAACATTCGATACATTGTTTTGTATGCTGATAAAATTTATATTTTAAAAAAAAATTTGTTTTTGCTTCTCTGAGTTATATGAAAATAGTTTAAGTGTAATCTACTGTGTAAATGAATGAATCTTAACCAAAAATGGTTTAAAAAACGTGTTTGCCCATTTTAAAATATGTTATGGCATTAAACTCGAAATGTCTATCCATTTGGGGTTGGAGGCCCCAAACTTTTTTTTCATTAATGTAATGTTAAAGGTTTTATTTTCATTTCAATTTTACACGATTTTGAAAAATATTGACACATATATTGACGCATCTTTTCAAAATGTATTTACAAAATTAATGAAACAACATGTGTTTTAATGATTAGCGTAGCTTATGTGTAATGTACTGTCGTTTATGTTGTTATTATGGTATGAATGGTTATTTAATTATTATATGTATGTTATGATCTCCATGTAAAGCGCTGTGAGCCCGGTTCCCCACTGGGATACAGCGCTATATAAATTATCAATTATTATTATTTTATCCATTACACAGAGCAGGTTGGCCAGGTATTACACTGGTGTAACCTTGACAAATTATATTGACAAAAAATTGTTTTTGAAACATGCCAATTTTTAAGTAGGAAATGCGGCTTTTTTTCCTTTTTTTCCGAGAAGCTTTGTGACGTCATATTTGTTTATTTTTAGCGTGTCTAGGCTTTTCTTTCGGATCTAGTTTTTTTTTGACATTTTGGCTCGGTTTTTCCCAAAATTGTCACTGGCAGCACTGGAAATACTAGATCCGGTTATCTCTTGAACAAACTTTACTACTACAATTCAACTATTGCTACTCCTAGCGCCGTTTTTTGATGAGGTCACGTGACTTTGGACGATTTTTCACCCCCTACCCCTCGTCTTACGTCATCACAAAAACTTAGACCCCCTCCAATATGACCTCACAAAGCTTTTCCGCCCGCCCCTTTTCATTAAACGTCAAATTTCTATTTGAAGATGAACATGTTTCAAATCACATTTTTGTTATTTAAGCGTGTATTTAGTGTAGGCTGCACTCTAACATCGTAACACGAGGACAGCTTTTTACAACGTCATTAAATAATTGAAAGCAATCAAATACAGTGGAACCTCGGTTAACGTCCTCTGTCCGTGCCAGACTCTTGGACTTATACCAAATTGGATGTCAATCAAACGTATTTTTCTGTAAGAAATAGAGGGAAAATTAATTTATTCGTTTACATTGGAACAAAGTCATATTGTTATTTACGTACAGAGGCGTAACTAGATTTTGACGACCTTGGCTAATTTATTTTTGGCACCCTTTATTTAAATACAAATTTAAGAATTAGAGCTTTAGCGGCGCCCTTTTGAACTCGTGCAGGCTGGCGCCCTTGGCAACTGACCCAATGCCAAGCCGTTGTTACGCCACTGTTTACGTATAATACATATGTGGCAATGTTAAAAAAATTAACTAAATTAATACAAAAATACATGGTAAAAAGGACTTAGATGAAAGTTTTTTCTTTTCTGTTATCCAGATCAAAAGCAATTTTTCAAAATTCTCTAATGTCATTGAGCTATGTTTTGTTTTGATTTCACCCCCTTCGTTAAAAATTCATATTTAATAAATTCTTTGTTTTTCACAATCAAAGAAATTGCCCATCTCCCCTTATGGGTATGCTGCAACTAAGTCCCAGACACACACTGCAATTTCATTCTTTAAAAGAGTCTCTTTTTTTTCAACGCCCTGGTGATCCTAATCATATTTGTTAGTTACTTGGCTCCTCTAATTAACATTTTTAGAACTCATGTTAAGTTAATTTACTCATACCGTACATACTCGTTCTAAAGCCAACCTTTTTAGGACAAAATCTAGGGGGAAATGTTTGGGGGCCGGTTTATGAACAACGGGCTATATAACGAGTAAATATGGTAATTTACGAGAAATCCATAAAATCACGTGATAATTGTTTATTGGTTGATTCGTTCACTGTATGATAACAACTTCCGTAATAAAACACTTTAGAAAGTTATGTATGCGCGATGTGTCATTTTGACTCACAAGGGCCGTCCATAAATGACGTCGAGCATCGGGGAGAGAAGAGTCTCAAATTTTGTAACGAGGGGAAGGAGGTGTTTAAGAAACGTGACGGCACATCAAAACACATAACTTTAAATAAAAGTTGCACTGAAATATTTGATTGCTTACAATTTATTTAAATACATTTTTAGTTGTTTCAATGTGTTATGACAAACAGTGTAGCCTGACATTAAATACAAACTTTAATGACAATAAAGTGATTTAGACCATGTTCATTTTCAAATAAGAAATACGGCTTTTATTTAAGAGGAGGGTCAAGATTTTGTTACGTTATATTTAAGGGATAAGTACTAACTTTTGAGACGTTACACCACTTTGGACGACCCCAAACAAGTTCTACCACGACGATTGTATTACATTTTGGACGACCCCAAACAAGTTCTACCACGACGATTGTATTCTAATAAAGGTCTTTCTTATGACCATCATTCTTTAAGGAACTTTGAGTAAGTCTTGATTACAAAAAAGCCATGAGGACGAGATTATGTCACTTCCTCTGAGCGTGAATACTTACCTTGCACAAGGTCAACCTTAAGCAGATTGAAGATCAACCCTGATCACGAGGCCTTCACAGCAGACGGGTTAGTTACGATAGTTCAGATTTTATCACCATATTATATCGAATTAGAATATAGTCATCGATAGTAGAAATAGGCCTACAAAGGAATATATCTGTAGTGGATTTGACATCATTTTAAGATGTTAATTAAAATAACTCTCAGTTATTTCTTTTTAAATTAAACCTAAAAACTATGTTTAAAAAAATAACAACAATCGCCACCATCACACTGAACCTGAAAGTCCAACCTTGGACTTTAAACAAACAGGGAACGATTCTTATTGAATGTAATGGCACTAATGCTTTCAATGTACCTCTAGAGGTAATAATGAAATAGCTGAATTGTGAACATGTGGAAGCCCTTTACAACCTGGAGGTGACATACCGTTGGTAATAATGAAATAGCTCAACTCCAATGTTGGTTTGAATTGGGAACACGTGGAAGCCCTTTACAACCTGGAGGTGACATACCGTTGGTAATAATGAAATAGCTCAACTCCAATGTTGGTTTTAATTGGGAACACGTGGAAGCCCTTTACAACCTGGAGGTGACATACCGTTGGTAATAATGAAATAGCTCAACTCCAATATTGGTTTGAATTGGGAACACGTGGAAGCCCTTTACAACCTGGAGCTGACATACCGTTGGTAATAATGAAATAGCTCAACTCCAATGTTGGTTTGAATTGGGAACACGTGGAAGCCCTTTACAACCTGGAGGTGACATACCGTTGGTAATAATGAAATAGCTCAACTCCAATGTTGGTTTGAATTGGGAACACGTGGAAGCCCTTTACAACCTGGAGGTGACATACCGTTGGTAATAATGAAATAGCTCAACTCCAATGTTGGTTTGAATTGGGAACACGTGGAAGCCCTTTACAACCTGGAGGTGACATACCGTTCGTAATAATGTAATAGCTCTACTCCAATGTTGGTTTGAATTGGGAACACGTGGAAGCCCTTTACAACCTGGAGGTGACATACCGTTGGTAATAATGAAATAGCTCAACTCCAATGTTGGTTTGAATTAGGAACACGTGGAAGCCCTTTACAACCTGGAGGTGACATACCGTTGGTAATAATGAAATAGCTCAACTCCAATGTTGGTTTGAATTGGGAACACGTGGAAGCCCTTTACAACCTGGAGGTGACATACCGTTGGTAATAATGAAATAGCTCAACTCCAATGTTGGTTTGAATTGGGAACACGTGGAAGCCCTTTACAACCTGGAGGTGACATACCGTTGGTAATAATGAAATAGCTCAACTCCAATGTTGGTTTGAATTGGGAACACGTGGAAGCCCTTTACAACCTGGAGGTGACATACCGTTGGTAATAATGAAATAGCTCAACTCCAATGTTGGTTTGAATTGGGAACACGTGGAAGCCCTTTACAACCTGGAGGTGACATACCGTTGGTAATAATGAAATAGCTCAACTCCAATGTTGGTTTGAATTGGGAACACGTGGAAGCCCTTTACAACCTGGAGGTGACATACCGTTGGTAATAATGAAATAGCTCAACTCCAATGTTGGTTTGAATTGGGAACACGTGGAAGCCCTTTACAACCTGGAGGTGACATACCGTTGGTAATAATGTAATAGCTCAACTCCAATGTTGGTTTGAATTGGGAACACGTGGAAGCCCCTTTACAACCTGGAGGTGACATACCGTTGGTAATAATGAAATAGCTCAACTCCAATGTTGGTTTGAATTGGGAACACGTGGAAGCCCTTTACAACCTGGAGGTGACATACCGTTGGTAATAATGAAATAGCTCAACTCCAATGTTGGTTTGAATTGGGAACACGTGGAAGCCCTTTACAACCTGGAGGTGACATACCGTTGGTAATAATGAAATAGCTCAACTCCAATGTTGGTTTGAATTGGGAACACGTGGAAGCCCTTTACAACCTGGAGGTGACATACCGTTGGTAATAATGAAATAGCTCAACTCCAATGTTGGTTTGAATTGGGAACACGTGGAAGCCCTTTACAACCTGGAGGTGACATACCGTTGGTAATAATGAAATAGCTCAACTCCAATGTTGGTTTGAATTGGGAACACGTGGAAGCCCTTTACAACCTGGAGGTGACATACCGTTGGTAATAATGAAATAGCTCAACTCCAATGTTGGTTTGAATTGGGAACACGTGGAAGCCCTTTACAACCTGGAGGTGACATACCGTTGGTAATAATGAAATAGCTCAACTCCAATGTTGGTTTGAATTGGGAACACGTGGAAGCCCTTTACAACCTGGAGGTGACATACCGTTGGTAATAATGAAATAGCTCAACTCCAATGTTGGTTTGAATTGGGAACACGTGGAAGCCCTTTACAACCTGGAGGTGACATACCGTTGGTAATAATGAAATAGCTCAACTCCAATGTTGGTTTGAATTGGGAACACGTGGAAGCCCTTTACAACCTGGAGGTGACATACCGTTGGTAATAATGAAATAGCTCAACTCCAATGTTGGTTTGAATTGGGAACACGTGGAAGCCCTTTACAACCTGGAGGTGACATACCGTTGGTAATAATGAAATAGCTCAACTCCAATGTTGGTTTGAATTGGGAACACGTGGAAGCCCTTTACAACCTGGAGGTGACATACCGTTGGTAATAATGAAATAGCTCAACTCCAATGTTGGTTTGAATTGGGAACACGTGGAAGCCCTTTACAACCTGGAGGTGACATACCGTTGGTAATAATGAAATAGCTCAACTCCAATGTTGGTTTGAATTGGGAACACGTGGAAGCCCTTTACAACCTGGAGGTGACATACCGTTGGTAATAATGAAATAGCTCAACTCCAATGTTGGTTTGAATTGGGAACACGTGGAAGCCCTTTACAACCTGGAGGTGACATACCGTTGGTAATAATGAAATAGCTCAACTCCAATGTTGGTTTGAATTGGGAACACGTGGAAGCCCTTTACAACCTGGAGGTGACATACCGTTGGTAATAATGAAATAGCTCAACTCCAATGTTGGTTTGAATTGGGAACACGTGGAAGCCCTTTACAACCTGGAGTCGACATACCGTTGGTATCTGACCCTCAAGGAGGAGGCAAAGGGAGATCACCACGTACGTTTTCATTACGTAAAGATTTGGAAATCGGAGACACTATGCTTTGTGGCTGTTCTTATCCATGAGGACAAGGTTCTTTCGAAAGTCCTACTTCAATAGGTCCCAATCATTTTGATCATATAAAGCATTACTGGTACCTTTGCCCTTCATAAAACCACATAGTTCTTCCAATATTTCCGATTATTATTTAAAAAGCAAGTATCGATCACTGTCCGGTGTTTTCTATCAATAGGAGCGATTGAAAGTGATTTTCACTTTATTGATAATTATGTGAGTTGAAAAGATTATATCATATCGTTCATTGTTTCCCAGGTTAAATATAATTTATAGATGTCTAAATTGTTTTCCACTAATATAAAAATATGCCATATAAATTGGACCATTAACATCAATGGATTACATCTAACTTTATTTTTAGTACAACATTTAATTGCTGCTTATTTTTTTTTAAATCTTAATGTAGATACACTATTTACTAAAACTTTGTTGATTAGGATATAAAATATTTTTAAAAAACGAATAATATCACTTCTTACAGATATATGGGATACATACATTATTTTAAATGATGTGACAATGAAAACTAACGCAGCAAGGCCAGAAAAAGCAATACAGTTGTTTGTTTTTTTGGTGATAAAGACACACACAAAACCACTAAAGCTGTACTTTTAATTTTAAATGAAAGATAAGAAGACTTTAAACTTTACACAAATAAATTTTATAACGTTATACAAAATGTTTGCTTTTTGTTAAGGCTGCGGAAATTATCGATTAATCTCTCGATTAAAATAATTTCAATCGATACAATTTCGATTAAAATTTAAGAAAATATTTATAATATTTTTTTAAAATTTTAGTAATAAATAATAAATTATTAATAATTAATAATAATTTATATATATATTTTTTACGTACGAACATCTCCCGCGTAATATTAAAATTTATTTTATTAATTTATGTTGACCGGCAGTCGTCAATTATAAAATGTCTGACAGCCAGTGCCGTCTTTACACCATTTTTGGCCCCCGGGCAAAAATATAGTGTTGGGGCCTTCCCCCGCAGGAATAAAAAATGAATATACATAATATATATAAATAAACATATTCCCATATGCTCGTGGGCCCCCGGGCAAATGCAAAACGGGCCTATGCGTTAAGACGGCCCTGCTGACAGCATCAGCGCAGTTAAATTTAAACATATAACTAGAAAGTTGAGCAAATATGTTGTTTTTAAGCTAACTGCGGATGGCAAAGTCGAAGATGGTGAAAACATTTTTTGTGTCCACTGCCATAAACAATTCACTTTTAAAGGATCAAATACATCGCTGACGTACCACCTTCAGCACAAATCAAGTATCAACACATTGTCATGAAATTTAGTTCAAAATATTCTTAATTTTCAATGTCCGTGAGAAATGTTCAGTTGAATGACGTCATACAATTCTATTTTTGGTTTTAATCGAAATTATCGATTAATTAATCGCTAATTTTTCAAAAGTTAACGATTAAATTTAAATTAATCGATAACAGCCCTAATATTTAAATACTATATGGAATAAAGCTCATAAACAATTCCTAATGTAGAAGCCAATATTTCATTTCCGTTTAATAAAATTTGTATACTAGTTTTAAACAACAATGTTGCGTTACAAATCAATTGAACATGAGTCAAAGTTAGTAGCCACGGTTTTTGTGGTCCCCTTGTTCAATGGGATAATAATAATGTTATCTGGTATCATATCCGGAAGAGGGATTAACCATGGTATGGGATACCATTATGTCAAGTGATCACAACTTATATGTTATCAGAAAGAAGTATGGAATCATATCGGGGAGAGGAATTCGAATTTTAAGGGGATCACATTATGGAGAGGAATCATACTGAGTGGGGTACAAAATCGGATCCATAATACAGGCCATGGTCAAACCGGTTATAAAACCTAATAATAATGCCTATAATAATATTAATAGTGTTTTATTATTAGAGAACCAAAAAATAAAGCTGTTTTATAAAATATTTGTACAGCTTTCTAATATTAAATACGATCATAATTATACATTACACTAAATACCTACATGAAATATAGAAATACGATATCTGTTACACACGCTCTTTCTATACAACACACCATACAACTTTGTAGATAACTACGGTTTATAAACTATAGTCTATTTCTAGTAAAAAGAAATTACAATATTGGTGTCATTTGCTAATATCTTAATTTAATCAATGAATTGTCATATTTAGCAGAACGATAAAATGCGTAATGACACTTTCAGATATAACAATTATAAATGGTATTATACGGGTGTCGGAAAATAATTCCCACGAGAATTGAATTTTAATAAATATCTGGAAAAAAATGTTTACAACTATTTTAAATACCAAGATATTTAAATGCAAATTATTGAAATTATGCATATATAATCATTTTTTTCTGTTTTACACATTTTTAATCATATTGTATTGCAACATCAAAACTACAATATAGTTAAGTATTTATATAAGTTCTAGCTAATTATAACTAGAATTCTTTTAAAGATAATTATATCCCTTGACACATGGAATCTTATTGCATATTTATTATTGTGGCATATACGTCACGATAAATTATTTATAGAGAAATTAAAATCAAAGGCCGAAAATAATAATTCTTACGTTATCCTATGGGCATATTAATTACACAATTATTTACATTTAAAATTTAGATTTAACATATTAGATTTATTAACATATTTAGAATAAAATATATTAATAATGACGTCATTAGTTTTGCTCTACACAACGGGTTGTAGAGAATTGATGTATTTAAGATACTTTCTATCTTAGTTATATTCTATCTGTTTATGCACCCTCTAGTCAGCTACCATCTTTTAAAGATGTTTTTATTTCTTTATATGAAATCTAAAACATTCGGTAAAGCGTTGTAAGCCAAATCAAAGTCAAATGTACACAAGTTAAACAACAGAATGTACATCAGTGCCTTGAAATTGAAATCCAAAATAGGGACAGAAAACCTTAACATTTAGTTATTGTACATTATAAGTACATGTTTATGATAAACTCTATTTGGAAATATACGATAAAAATAAATGATTAAGTAAATAAAACATGTATGTAATGACACAAACTATTTTAAATTGACCGGTTTCTTGGATAAAAAATAAAGGCTCCCTTGAGGTTATAAAAGTAAAACGACTTTCTTCTTTTATATAACTTTCGGGATTTAATCTAGTGCAATAAACTTGGTATTTGTATTACAATAAAAAGGAGGAGGGGGTGGGGGATTACAAAACCTACAAGAGATTGTTTCCAATAACATTTAATATCTTATTGTTTTTCTTTGGTCTCTTCATATTTTCGTACCTTCATATAACTTTTCATGATGAGAAAACAATTATTAGCCTTTATGTAAGTAAATGTTGCATGGTGTAATAAATATTAGAAAGTAAACGATGAATTATGGACGTGTGGGAGCTGGGTGTTCCATGGTAACAGTGCATGCATTATATGTATGCGTAATGGTGCTTACCCTGAGACCAAACTCATGTATTATATGTATGTGTAATGTTGCTCGCCGTGAGACCAAATGTATGTATTAGGTGTATATGTAATGGTGCTCGCCCTGAGACCAAATGCATGTATTATATGTATGTGTAATGTGCTCACCTTGAGACCAAATGTAATGTATTATATGTATGTGTAATGGTGCTCGCCGTGATACCAAATGTATGTATTATATGTATGTGTAATGGTGCTCGCCCTGAGACCTAATGTATGTATTATATGTATGTGTAATGGTGCTCACCGTGAGACAAAATATTCGTATTATATGTATGTGTAATGGTGCTCGCCCTGAGACCAAATGTATGTATTATATGTATGTGTAATGGTGCTCGCCGTGAGACCAAATGTATTGCTCGCCGTGAGACCAAATGTATGTATTATATGTATGTGTAATGGTGCTCGCCGTGAGACTAAATGCATGTATTATATGTATGTGTTATGGTGCTCGGGGTGAGACTAAATGTATGTATTATATGTATGTGTAATGGTGCTCGCCGTGAGACCAAATGTATGTATTATATGTATGTGTAATGGTGCTCGCCCTGAGACCAAATGTATGCATTATATGTATGTGTAATGGTGCTCGCCATGAGACTAAATGTATGTATTATATGTATGCAAGTCTAATCTGATATAAAAGACGGTAACACGATGCAGTAAATTTAAAAAGCCATTTTCACCAACAATCCATAATTATACAAGTTTTCGATATTTGATGTTTATTTATTTTGTTTGCTTGTTACCTGGAGAACGCCAATTTTTTTTTAAACGTGAAGCGTATTATAGTCAACTTCTAGATGTTATGCTTTCGTAATGTTCTCATATAATCAGTATAATCGGTACACATGTATACATTTTGAATACAATTTAAATACACTACGATAAAATGTTTATATTTCGCTCTATTTTATTTAGCGATTTCAGAATTTGTTTAACTACTATTTCAATCATGTGACGAACGTTATAGTTTACAGATGACTTAAATATTTTCATAAAATACAGTACATAGGTAATAAAAAGAAAACAAAAATATGTCATTATTTTCATTACTATCAATTTGTTAAATACAACAAACGCAGTTCCCCACGTCATTTCCTACTGTTACATTAATGTTTATGTATTTAAGTGTAACAGACGTCACACTTTGTGTTGTTTTGTTTAGTATCGTCTGACTGTTATACACACGTACATACCAAACTCATGTTAGTATCGTCTCTCTGTTATACACACGTACGTACCAAACTCATGTTAGTATCGTCTCACTCTTATACACACGTACGTACCAAACTCATGTTAGTATCGTCTCACTGTTATACACACGTACGTACCAAACTCATGTTAGTATCGTCTCACTGTTATACACACGTACGTACAAAACTCATGTTAGTATCCTCTCACTCTTATACACACGTACGTACCAAACTCATGTTAGTATCGTCTCAGTGTTATACACACGTACATACCAAACTCATGTTAGTATCGTCTCACTGATATACACACGTACGTACCAAACTCATGTTAGTATCGTCTAACTGTTATACACACGTACGTACCAAAGTCATTTTAGTATCGTCTCACTGTTATACACATCTACATAACAAACTCATGTTAGTATCGTCTCACTGTTATACACACGTACATACCAAACTCATGTTAGTATCGTCTAACTGTTATACACACGTACGTACCTAAGTCATTTTAGTATCGTCTCACTGTTATACACATCTACATAACAAACTCATGTTAGTATCGTCTCACTGTTATATACACGTACGTACCAAACTCATGTTAGTATCGTCTCACTGTTATACACACGTACGTACCAAACTTATGTAAAGGAATTTTATTTAACGAAAACACTACTTTTAAAGATATTGTACACCTGCTGTTTAATCTCGTTTTGCTTATGTGTCTTCTTATTAAATTGTGTAATACTTTAATGGTATATGATTCTTTAATAATCATTCATATACATGCATATAGTGTCACATCTAAAGTTTGTTTCTATTCTTCAATCAGAAAATGCAATGTAAAAGTTGGATTAAATCATCAACTAACTATTAATTTAAATTTAAAAGAAATTATTTCATGTGAGTTAAAGTTATAATAATTATTTTTTTTTAAAAGAGAAGACTAGAGCCTTCAAATAACTTGTTAAGTCTTACCAGCAATTAATAAAGTACGTGTACATTTTCTGTTCAAATAAAAGATATAATTAATGGGAATAGTCTGAGAGTGAAGTAACTAGATGTAAATAATCAGTTTTGTTTTAAAGTGTGATCATATAGATTAGAAGGGGTAAAACAGTTTTTGGGAGTTTGCCAAAATTCAACCAAAATCCCAACTTATTTATAGCAAAGTGCCAACACTCCAATGAAACCCGAGAAAGTCGGTTTGGCTTAGCTGGTTTGATTAAGGAAGTAATAATTTAGTCGCGTGTCGCCTGATGAGGCTCTGCGTGACGACTGTGGCACGTGTGACATAGGTTCGCCATCACTAAAATTGATCCTACCGTCATAGGGTTAAGATCAGCTGGTTATCACATTTTATGACTCACTGAGCAACACAATCTCTCCATTGTACCCCTCCTTAAGTAAAGTCTTATGAAAGTCAAGACATCTTTTGAAAGCTAAAAATCAACAGTGGTTTTAAGTTGGCATTCCATGGATGAAGATAAGAATAACAAATACAGAAGGAATATTTCCTATTTTAAAATACTATTACATGAGGTCATGGCTAATTATAAATTACGAAAATTGAATAGCTTTAAATTTAAGTAAGCAATTATAATGAAATTACTACTTTAGTGGTACCTCCTTGAATTTCAACGTAACACGAATCTGAAGATGAATTTGAAAGAACAAATTCTACAAAATGGGATATACAAACTGGCCTTATTCTTGTTTTAGTTTAAGCATGAATCCTGTAATTAGAAATACATTTTTACGACTTAACACATAAGGTCATTATAGACCTGAAAAAACTTCTAACTATTATCATAATTATAAGTTATAATTTATTTTATTATAATGAAATTATTTCGCTAATGGAATTGTTACTTTAATTATGAGTTATGTTTAATTCAGATATTAAGATTCTATTCTTGAACGAATTCCTATTTATAGGAACGAATTAAAGTGGGTACCACTTTCATAATTATGCCTACCAGAAGGATTGCAGAGAAAAGTTTTACATATGTCTTAAATATCTATGAATGTATTTTTATGATAGTATTCAATTTTCTTATTAACTATAATAAATCAATATAAATTATACCGATAATACAGAGTAATAACTAAAGTTATGTTGCATATTTTAATTGCAAAGTTAAATATATAAAAATGCTCAATTGAAAAAAAGGTATTATTTTCTGAACATTT
>CALYLW010001608.1:0-112338 GCA_944989445.1 Ampullaceana balthica | reverse complement strand
GTGGGGTGTGTGTGGGGGTGGGGAGGGGTGGGGAGTGGGGTGGGGTGTGGGGGTGGGGTGTGGGGTGGGGTGGGGTGGGGTGTGTGTGGGGTGGGGGGGGGGGAGGTGGGGGGGGTGGGTGGGGGGAGGAGTGGGGGGTGGGGGGGAGGGGCGGGGGGGGGGGGAGGGGGTTGGGGGCGGGAGGGGGGGCGAAGGGGGGGGGGAGGGGGGGGGGGGGGGGGCTGGTGGTGAGGGGGGAGGGGTGGGTAGTGGGGTGGGAGGGGGGGGAGGTGGGGGGCGGGGTGGGGGGGGAGGGGGGAGAGGGGGGGGTGGGGGGGGTGGGGGGGGGAGGGGGGAGGGTGGGGGGGGGGTGGGGGGGGGGTGGAGCGGGGGGGGGGGGGGGGGGTGGTGGGGAAGGTGGGGGGGGTGGGGGGGGATGGGGGGGGTGTTGGGGGGGGGGGGGGGGGGGGGGTGGGGGGGGGGGGAGGTGGGGGGGGGGGAGGGGGGGGGGGGGGGGGGGGGGGGGGGGGTGGGGTGGGAGGGGGGAGGGTGGGTGGGGGGGGGGGGTGGGGGGGAGGGGTGGGGGGTTGGGGGGGGGGGCGCGGGAGAGTCGGGAAGACAGTCAAAGGTATTGGTACCCAACAGAGTCTAATTTTACGTTTATTAAAAGTGATCATCTGCGTGTGAAATATTTCAGGACTTAGGCATCACAACACCCTGTGAAGTATCTTCGAAATGGTCATCACATCAACTGTCGAAATTATTTAAGAAATGGTCATACCCATCATCTGTTGGAGTCTCTCCGAAATGGGTCAAAACATCCAACTGTGACAGTATTCAGAAAACGGAGTTGAAACCATCGACTGTGATGTATCTCGAAACAGGTCATCCAATCAACTGTGAAGCATCTCAGCAAGGGACAACCCTCGGATGTGAAGTATTCAGAAACCAGGTTCCAGTAACTACTGTGCGGTCTTCCGACAACTGGATTAACAATAAACAGTGGAGTATCTCAAAATAAAAGGTCAACAAAACAATGTGCAGTATCTCACAAAAAAACTGTAATTCTATTTAAATATGAGTCATATATCAGAACCGGTCATCACATCAACTTTTAAGTTATCTCAGACACCGGACATCCACATTAAATATGAAAATGTCAGAATTTGCTATCACATTAAATATAAAAATCTCAGAAACGTGTCATACATTTCCTTGCACCATATAACATACGTGTCTCAAATAAATAAACCGTATCCCAAGAATACATCGTGAGTACAGTTCTGAGGAGGGAAAGGTCAATAGTAAACAATTAGCGATATGTCCTTCCATGTAACTCACTGTCATAAACTACTAGACAAGTAAGACTTAAGATAAGATCAATTATCACCAAGGGATATGAAGAACTGTTATTTTATAGTATAGCATTCACTGTTATCAAAAAGAAAAAAATATTGTAGCTTAGTTGAGAAATTTAGATCTATGCTGATGATTTGTCTTTTTAAAAAGTTCAAGTCGACGTAACTGAATAACAAAACGATTGCAAGCTGATATTACTTTTTCATGACAACTAAACAGTTTTATGTCTCAGATAATAGTTTTACATAGGAGAATCATATTAGATCAATAAGAAAGTATAAAATGCAGTATTTTTATGATTTCTTACCACAGCACCGCTAAACAAAATGTATTTAAACTACTATGGCCCAAAGTCAATGTCAGGTTAACTAACCGCTTCTCTAATCTCTAAATAAATATCAGGAACTTTCGTTTATAGTGGCCAAAATAAATGTAACATATGTCTTCATTGTCTGAAACGTGGTATAATATTTGAGATTGAGGAAGAATTGGGATTTAATATTATGATTTGAGTGAGAAAGAAATCTGCAATTGTACATGCCGCCGGTTGTATTTCTAAAACAATCGTTAATAGTTCGGGTATTTCACAAGTATATATTAATTTATCAACTCTACGTATGCTGTAAATTTGTTTACATTGTCGAAATGGTATTTGTAATAGTTTTTTGAGAATACAACAATTAAATATTAGAAGCATATGATGGATACACTATCGCCTTTAACTATAAAAACAATATTATATTTTGTAAAAAGATATTTGGCGTTCATTAAAGTTATATTTCCCATCAATGACGCACCGCAAAGCAGCGAGTCTGATGTACTTAATATGACATTGTGTTTAGAAAAATTATAAAGTTAAATAAGAAAATTGAAATGTAAAACAAGTACAAGAGAAATAGTATTTAAATTCTATAACACATAATATTAATAACGTTTGTATTATAAATGTTTCATGGTTGGTAAATAAAAAGGAGATTTTTGCATAAAAAAGGAAAATCAAAATATTTTTTAGATTGTTAACATCATAATTAGTCCAAGATATTAAAACTCTAAAACTTATTCATTTAGTTTGGTTAATATAAATGTGTACTTGTTGAACAGGCTATCACATATATACAAAATGTCTTTTAAAAAAAGAACGACTTCTATTTTATTTCAGTGGCATGCCACTTGACTTTTCGATCCCTACAATTAGGTATACAATGTCAATAAATTGCTAGCATTCTTTTACCCGTGTATACACTGTGCCTAATTAGAACATTCCCTTGTCTGTAGTTCAGACTATAAATAGTTTTTTGGTAAATCATAAACTCGTCCATTAATAATAAAATCACAAAATGCATATTGACTTTGTCTTTGATCAAATAACTACATAATTTCTGCTAATTTTAGGATTCTCTAGTGTTTGCGAAAATACTCTCAATATTATATACTTCTAAGAACGAAATACACGATGTTTTCATTGTAGTAGTTAAAAAGATTTACTAGAGGAAAGTTTATATTCTTTACGTTTTGTTCTTTTGTTGTAGGGTTCGATATCGAATGGAATATTACTTATTAAGTTATTAAGGTATTAAGTTAAATACTTATTAACAGAGGTAAGTAATATCCAAGATACAATATATAACGTTTGTAGTTTTAATTACAAGGTCAACTAATATATTAAATAATATTTAAATGTTAATAATTTTTAATATATACTTTTAATAAGTTTCAATAAGCAATAATAAAACATATGAACACTCTCAGATTTAAGAATAATGTTATAAAAATACACAAGGGAAAAAATATAACTTGAAAATAAACCACAAAGATGATCAAATACAACCCTCAGATAGACATAAGTATAAAAACACTTTTCTTGTTACGTATACAAGTACAAACACATAAATTTATTGTTCTTACTGTCTGAAATTCAGACAAAAATTGGTTGCCTGGACCTAACCAGACACACCTAAAATAATAAACATTTAAAACGCGAATAAAATACAGAAAATAAATGTAAACCATGGACAAGAGTATGGCGCAATAATCTTCTACATTGAGATAGTGCCTGTATTATATATATTATAAGATCCATTATGTTATACAATATCTAGTCCCAATTCTCCTTGTAAAAAATACAGGTGTTCTATAATGTCTCCAGTGTCACTCTCCTTGTCATTAAAAGAATGTACGGAATGTCTGCTGTCTCCAATCTCATTTTAAAGACAGTAATTACAAAAGATATACAGTCTCTATTAAATTTGATTTTATATAATGTATAAAGAAATAACCAGATTACTAACTGTGTGATTGCAAAATGATGGATTGAGATTTTTTTTTAATGATTTAGTTAAATAACGTGCTTGAACATCTTGTAAATTTTCTGTGTAAACATTTTTGTTTTTTTAAATTTGTAATAAGAATAAATTAGCTTCAGGGCTGGGCGTCTGCAAACATGACCAGATATGTTTGCCAGTACATGGCGAGCCAGAGCAGTGGCGATCAGACGCTCAACACCAAGATAAGGACTGACCGCTTTACAATACATAGTTACTTGCTTGTTTGACACAAGAATGTATATTGCCGAGGAGATGGTTGAGTACCTGTTGGCCGATGGCTGGTCGTTTATTTAGACGGGTCGGTGCTAACAACTGTAGAGAGTGAAATGTATGGCGATGTCACGGGTCGGTACTAACAACTGTAGAGAGTTAAATGTATGGCGATGTCACGGGTCGGTACTAACAACTGTAGAGAGTTAAATGTATGGTGATGTCACGGCTCGGTACCAACAACTGTAGAAAGTTAAATGTATGCGATGTCTCGCTTGAGGTGTTGACCATTAAAAACAAGGGGGGTATAACAATAGTTCCTCTTAACGGATGTTTGCCAGTTAAACCATTAGTTAGTCATAAACAAGTAGTCTCTTGATGATCTGGTTTGTCGTAAAGCAATGATCCGCGTCTTCAAAATCGTCTCTTGATGAGTTATCCAGTTAAAGCAATGACCGAGTCATACAACTAGCCCCATGTGATGTTAGCTGCCAGTTCAAACAGTGAGAAGGTTCTACACAATAGCCCTCTTTGTTGATGTTTGCCCGTTATAACAAATGGAGCGGTCGACAACTCGTCCCTTGCTTATGTTTGCCAGTAAAACAATGAGTCGGGTCTCAACCAACTAGTCCACATGAGAGTGTTTGCTCGTAAACATACACATGAGCCGGTCATAACATCGTAGTCACTCTTGATGAAGTATGCCAGGTAAACACATGAGTCGGGTCATAACAACTAGTCTCTTGAATGATGTTTTTTCCCATGTAACACAATGAGCGGGTCATAAAACTAGTCTCTTGATGATGTTTGCCGTAAAACAATGCGCCGGGTCATAACAACTAGCCCTCTTGATGATGGTTATTATGGTATATGTCTCCCATACAATATATCAACTAGGTTATATTGTCTAATTTTCCTATCTCAATATTGTGGTCTAATTGTGGAATTATTTTAAAAGACAGATCCATATGAATCATAATTGGCACAGAAATTCGCCCCCAGACCACAGTCTCCATTGTGTAACGGGATCATATTGGGGGGTGAGGGGTGGGGTGCTACAACAAAAGTGATTCATAATGCTAAGCGGACTTTTGGTACGGGTATGTTTGTGTATATACATATCATTTTAATCAGGATTAGGTCCGATCTTTGAGGGTTGTATTTATTCAAATTTTTAAGTTTGTGTTTGTTATTAGATAGAATTGTTTAAGCACACATGAAATATGCAGTATTCGCGGCAAGAGCGTGCGTTATTAATTTAAAAGAGTATAAAAACCTACACTGCACGCCCCCAAATCATCCGCTATTGGGTATAAAACGATGTTCTTCTTTGTACATTATCTAAATCCGGACACTAGTATTGTGCTGCGGGCAGTGGCACTGAGGCGCCCATTTTTTACGGGCCGCTACGGCGTCCCCTTTTTCAAAGACCAACTAAACTTGTCCTTGTATGAAATATTACGTAATATTAACTTTCTTGCTATCCACACCTGTATATTATAATGGGTGTTTTTGTTTAGTCAACAGCCCAAGTAATTAACTTCTATGATAAATAGAAATATTCTTCAAACTGTACACAACTTAAGTATCTAATATTTTTTACGAGTACTACCACACGCTTTTTACGTAATTTGAAAGCAGGCACCAAATCAAGCACACCACACCATCTTGGCGTCGTCGCCATGTTTACAACCACAACTGCTGACGTAATATAGTTCGTGCTTTTGTTGGTTAATGTTAATCATGCAAACCCCAAAAGATTCTGATATTCAAGTCTTTTTTTTAATTAGCGTTTGGCGTGAGGCTGTTCGCGCATACTTCAGCGTAATACAATTTATGATTATTTATATTAATATTTTTTTTAATTATTGTGTCTGATACAAGTGCATTAAATGTGTATTGCCCTGCAGTACAGCACCAACAGACCGCCTTAACATATTTAATTTTTGTTGTTTTCAGACAAACCATATTTTGCAAAATGCATCTCCTTTTTTAATTTTACAACACAAATATCTATTATAATGAAATTACAACATTCAGTGATGAAAGTATTATCGCTTGTGTTCCTTATGCTGTTCTAATATATTAGTAACATAAAGTATGCTTAAATTTAGTAAATTTTGAAAATGAATGGTTTGTACTGGTTTGTATTTAATATTAACTGAAATCTATGAAATTACACTATAACATTTAAGATATTGTATCTCTTATTGTTTTACACAATACGCAACAGTAACTATATGAGCATTTCAATATATTAATACGAGGACGCTACTTGACTTTCGATCCCTAAATTTATATCGTTTTTTATTTATTTTAAGGACATAATTCTTTGTTTGGATTTCATACACTCGGGTTTACAGTGGACGCGGGGTCGAGTGGCAGCGCACTGGACTGTCGTACCGATGGTCACGGGTTCGAATCCGTGTGAAGGCAAGGGTTTGTTCCCGGGGCCTAGGGCGTCCCTGAGTCACCCCGCTCCGAATGGGTACCTAACACTACATGTAGTTAGGCGGCTGGGTAATGCGTGGAACCCACAAAGCCGTGGCCTGTGAATGCTGCATCACTTGCCAACAGATCATCTGTCATGGTCTGTGGACGCAACTATCTTCTGCATAGAAGGAGCGTCTGTATAGATAAGATAAAGATAGAAGACAGTGAAACTTAATAAAAAAAGTCCATGTGTCAGTTTCCTGCTACTTTTTTTAAATGTGTTTTGTGGGCTCATATTCCCCTTATGGTGGTTGGATAGCGAAGTCAATAGTGCGCTCGCCCCACAAGCTGAGGCGTGGGTTCTAGCCACGTTAAAGACACAATACAAATGTTGATGAATGGCTATTGCTAAAAGATCTCCGCTGACCTAGAGAGGAGATGGGCGCCACCAAGCTCTACCAAGCCGAGAAAGTTCTAATGGAAACATTAGAATCCCCAACGACCACGAGGTTATGGGACAACAAAAAAATCCCCTTAAAACTTAGAGTTGCGTATAAACTCAAGACGAAAGCGGGAAAACGTAACAGCATCCCACTTATTCATAAACATGTATATGGGTAGTCGACAAAATAAAAAATCATGATTAATTTTAAGGATGCTTATCAATGGCGTTTCTGCTTTAATAACGCATGCTTTTCTGTAACTGCTCTTCCATAATAACAAACGTCTTTTACAGTTTCGTAGCTCTAAAGCATAAGGGCTTATTTTCTTTTCACATGAATAATAATTTAAAAACGCAAAAAAGTTTAGAGGTTGCTCCTCTAATTAAAAATTACTTATTTCATCTTTAAGTATTGATGAAGCACCAAGTTGGCAGATACTTTATGTCATATTAAATGACTTCCCATGATCTTTACATAAAGTATTGATCAAGCATCAAGTTGGCAGATACTTATGTCACTTAAATAAACTAATTTTTTTGTTTTTATTAATATTTATTCTTATTATTATTTACTTGTAGCTTTTTTAGCTTATAAAATGACATTATTTTAACAATTTTTAACCACTGTATGATCCATTGTCAAGCTCCGCTTGTGAACTATTTTGAGCCTGAACTGGAGGTTGTCATGCATGACACTATCCATATTGTAAATTTCATTAAAGAACAAGCTCTGCAAACACGACCGTTTCGTGATTTATGTAAAGATGGTGAGGCTGAATATACAGACCTACTCTATCACACCGAGGTACGGTGGCTTTCACGCGGCAATGTTCTGAACAGAGTGTGGGCTCTGAAAGCGGAACTTCAATCATTTATGGCTGGTCAAAAGCATCCACTGGCGGATAAGTCTACGAATTATTTTTGGGTTGCACATCTCGCATATTTAGCTTATATTTTCGAGTTTGTGAATGCGTTGAACAAAGAATTGCGGGGGGGAAAAAATCCATATAATTTAAAGCCAGAGAAAGGATTGCAAAATTTGGATTAAAGCTTTCATATTGGGAACAAAAATTCAGAAGGAGACACATTAGCTGCCTTTTCAAAGTTGGTGTTGTGCTTGGAAGATTGTACAAATATAACTTTTGACGACATCAAGAATATAGTTATCAGGCATCTTATGAAGCTCAAACAGCGGTTCACTATTTACTTTCCATTGATTCCCATCAATTCATTCGGTTTGTAGATCCATTTCGATGTGACATTGAGGATGTACCAGATAAGCCTCAAGGGTTGGCAGAAGCACTTCTTGAACTTCAGTCTAATAATAGAGGCACGTATTGAACTTCAGTCTAATAATGAGGCACGTAGTGAACTTCAGTCTAATAATGAGGCACGTATGAACTTCAGTCTAATAATGAGGCACGTATTGAACTTCAGTCTAATAATGAGGCACGTATTGAACTTCAGTCTAATAATGAGGCACTTCTTGAACTTCAGTCTAATAATGAGGCACTTCTTGAACTTCAGTCTAATAATGAGGCACTTCTTGAACTTCAGTCTAATAATGAGGCACTTCTTGAACTTCAGTCTAATAATGAGGCACGTATTGAACTTCAGTCTAATAATGAGGCACGTATTGAACTTCAGTCTAATAATGAGGCACTTCTTGAACTTCAGTCTAATAATGAGGCACTCTTGAACTTCAGTCTAATAATGAGGCACGTCTTGAACTTCAGTCTAATAATGAGGCACTTCTTGAACTTCAGTCTAATAATGAGGCACTTCTTGAACTTCAGTCTAATAATGAGGCACGTATTGAACTTCAGTCTAATAATGAGGCACTTCTTGAACTTCAGTCTAATAATGAGGCACGTATTGAACTTCAGTCTAATAATGAGGCACGTATTGAACTTCAGTCTAATAATGAGGCACGTATTGAACTTCAGTCTAATAATGAGGCACGTATTGAACTTCAGTCTAATAATGAGGTACGTATTGAACTTCAGTCTAATAATGAGGCACGTATTGAACTTCAGTCTAAAATGAGGTACGTATTGAACTTCAGTCTAATAATGAGGTACGTATTGAACTTCAGTCTAATAATGAGGCACGTATTGAACTTCAGTCTAATAATGAGGCACGTATTGAATTTGAAAACAAAGCAGATCTGATACAAAGGATTTCAACACTGCAAATGAGCAGGCCGTCAAGACGTAGCTGCATTTTGCAACAACGTACCTTTGTGAACAAGGATTTTCCACTCTAGTGAACATAAAAAAAGCTGCGAAATCGATTGGACCCTGAAGACAGCATCCAACTTGCCCTGACATCAAAATGCCCCAATTTTGATGGAATTGTGTCAAAAATGAAACAACATAATTTTTCAAAGAAACTGAACTGTAATGAGATTTAAAGAAAAACATTGGTGTTTGATAATAAAAATTAATGACTTTAAGTTATATTAAATTTATAATTTATATTATTTTTAAATTAAATTTGTGTTCATCCGACTTTATCGCATTACGTCAGATTTATCATTATGTCTAGAATGGCCCAGGCCGTTAGACTTATAACCGTTAAAACAATAATACACATTTTATTGTTAACTTTTATAATTGCATCATACCAAAATCCTTTTCGGTTCTTATTTAGACACTTGTCAGGCTTCTAAAACTCAACAGATGCGTTTTCGGCTTGGGTCTATCCTAGATCCTGCTCCCGAAAGGTCCAAGTGGTGTGGGCAGGACCTCGCGTCTTCGGCAACATAAAATGTTATATTTTGGGGTAACGGGCAAAAAAGTTCGCCGACCCCGTGTTAGAGGCTAATATTTTCTATCGGAATCGGAGGTAAAATAAAAGTTCATTACTCTCAGCACCGCACCATAAAGCACTGTATTGGCGTGTTTAATATTAAGCTATATTTGCAAAATCGCTGTCAGCACTGGCGCTTTCAATGACATATTCTTTTTTAAAGGGACACAATTAAACATTTTAAAATAAAATGTTTCGTTAAAATATAATTTTAAAATTTGTTGTTGTTTTTTTTTAAAATTTAATTTAAAGATATTTGTTGGGAAATATTTATTGATTAAGACAATTAATTTATAAAATGTTAAATTGCAATGAAATTTTTTATACAAACTTACTGATTTAAAATTGCACAAAATATTAAATGTTTACATTGACTGTCATAGGTTTGTATTTACAATTTTACACTTGGCGCACTGTCTCTATCTTTACAAATTGGTCTATAAGAGCCTTGCCTCTTAACTTCAATCCTACTTTTAACTGGGAATACAATTGAAATAAGTTAGGTCATACTCTATCTGAATAAAACTTTACGGAGACGAATGGAAGACAATAACGCAAAATAGTTCAATTTTGTCAAATTCAATCTTAAAAGTAAACTCGTAACATCTGGAATAAACAAAAACACTGTATAAAATTAACAACAATACAAAGTTACTAGGTTTAACTTTTTAAAACCCTAAAAAAGTAAAATCCTATCATCAAAGAGGAAAAAATGAAACTTAATTTCCTTGAAATGTTTATATTTGGACTTAAGAAGTCACAAAGTTCTTCAATTGGAACTGGCTGATGTCCAGGGGCATACGTTCGACCTCTGTCAACAATTGGAACTGGCTAATGTCCATGGGCGTACGTTCAACCTCTGCCAACAATTGGAACTGGCTGTTGTAAAGGGGCGTACGTTCAACCTCTGCCAACCATTGGAACTGGCTGATGTCCAGGGGCGTACGTTCAACCTCTGTCAACCATTGGAACTGGCTGATGTCCAGAGGCGTACGTTCAACCTCTGCCAGCAATTGGAACTGGCTGATGTCCAGGGGCGTACGTTCAACCTCTGTCAACCATTGGAACTGGCTGATGTCCAGGGGCGTACGTTCAACCTCTGCCAACAATTGGAACTGGCTGATGTCCAGGGGCGTACGTTCAACCTCTGCCAACCATTGGAACTGGCTGATGTCCAGAATCGTACGTTCAACCTCTGCCAACCATATGAACTGGCTGATGTCAAGGGGCGTACGTTCAACCTCTGCCAACCGGATGGTCTCCAATTTGCCGCCCTTTCAAAGTCAATCACATTAATTTTTAAATAGGTGAAGATATTTTAACCATTGGATGTCATATTTAAATTAAGCAGTAATAACGATAACCACAATTTGATATACTTATAAATGCAATTATTATTTTTTAACAACTAGACACTACTTTTGAGATGAAAAGTGAAAACATTTTGTATATTTTATTCTTTTTAAAAACATTATCTTCTCAGTTTGATCCACAAATTAAGTGCAACATTGAAGGTGGGTTTTTTTTCGTATCAAAGCTCCCCCCAAACTCTCGAGTCGTGTGTGCAGGACCTCACGCCTTAGTGGGTAACGTCAAGATAAACTTTTAACTGCACGGGTTCTGGGCTACGCCACTGCTACGTTGACCTGATTATCTAGTGTGTATTTTTAAAATCCCATTTGGCTATGCAGTCAAATGCAGTCCGTTCTGAGAGTACTGATATGGCGATAATAAAAGAGTAGTATGTAATGTAAAAACAATGCAAATTAATATTTTTAAATGCCAATTTATATATGCTTCAAAAATAATAATATTTAGACTATGTATATGACTACAAGTAAATTTTATTTTTTAAAAAAACTGTTAAGAACCACCCAACATATAATATGTATCATTCTGTGTTTAGCACTCGTCTGTTAGAGTATTGTTATGATTAACAGTATGTGATTATTCGTTTTTAAAAATTGTGTATTTAGACAGTATTCGTATTTTTTTATTTGCAAAAACAACACACAAGAAGACAAGAGAGAGATCAAAAGATCTGTTGAAATGAAATGTAAAACCATTGAAAAGCGAGGAATAGTGTTACGTGGCTAATCTAGCGCCAACATCAACGATCTGCACCATTCTCAAGAACAAAATTAAGGAGATGAATGCTTCAAAGGGAGTGTCAAGAATGTGGACAAAACGGTTAGGAAACATTTTCGTCAAATTTTGAAGCGTCGACGAATGTAACTGTCTTTAGACAGTTTTCTAGATAGAAAAAGGAATAATTATTTGTAAAAAAAATATTGTTCTTGTTTACGTTTTGTGTTTCAAATCTAAATTGTATTCCAAGTTGTTACACTCTTTAACAATCCATAAGTAATTTTATTTGAATAAATGTTAAATAACTTTTTTTTTGAAAAGTGATTTTTATTTCAGCATTGAACGCATGATGGTATTTAACATAGATTTTTATGGGAAAAATTGTTTCGTTAAATGAGTGTTTCGCTTAACTAGTCAGACTCGGGAAAGAATTAAGTACGACATGAAAGGTTCCACTGATGTTTTTTTTATTTATTGTAAGCTTCATCATTCGTCTGCCATTAAATAGCTTTTAAATTAATTCCCTTAGTTCAAGGAAAACGCTCTCCAAAACAACAATTCTATTTAAAGTCTCTGCACGACCTTAGTTAAGTACAAATAGGATATTTTTTATTTATCTAGCCATATAATATTTATCTGAATGTTGATACCTAGGGAAGGGGGAAAGTAGGGTTTATTAGTTTTACAGACACGCGTTGAAACGTAAGATTTGGGCTTAAAATTCACCCTGCAAGTTTATCTTACATTATTCGAAAAGCATATAAACAGTTGCAAGCTATAGTGTTAACACCACCCAGGGTTGGGCGATATTATTGGTCTTGTCCCTAGTCCCTACCAATGAAAAGTACCTTTCAAACATATTAACAGTGGCTAAGCTATGGGGTCGTCCATAAAGTACGTCACGCTCCGAGAAGGGGGTGTAAGAAAGTGTGACACTTTGTGACAGGGGGGAGGGGGGTCAGGCCATGTGTGATGTCACACATTTAAAAAAAAATTCTTAATTATTTATATTTTTTTAGTAGAATTTAAATAGCTTTTTTAAAAAAAAATAGCTTTAAGATATAATTTTCAAAAATTTTGTGAAACATTAGAAGCAATTCTCAAAGGACGGATGCGTTTTATCGGAGTTGATTCTTGAACAGTTTGGGTGGGCACATTCTCCTGAGCCCGAGTTCTGTGTTGTCCTGTATGTTTCTTCAACATTGTTTGTGAGGCAAAATATAAGTGACATACTTTGCAAAGTCGATAAAATAAGCTGGTAATCCTATGGTTGTACTTTGAAAACTCCTGTTGATCTTGGCATAATGTCATCAAAATTGAGAGTTTTTGCTACAAACAAAGAAGGGAATTTAAAGAATCTGCATCTTCTATTTCTGAAGCTTTGAGTCCATCAATTGTTTGGTTGATTGGGATCTGAGGCGGAATAATTCTGAAGGTAAAACATTGAAATATAAGCTTCGCACTTTGTCGCAAAATTGTATGTCCTGATATTTCAGAATTTTCAAACCATTCCTGATCCTTCGATATCAGTCCTGCTTCATCCAATACAGATTTATGAACAATACATTCAAGAGATACGCATTTCATGCTATTTTGACATAAAAATAATTATAATGTTTCACAAAATTTTTGAAAATTATATCTTAAAGCTATTTTTTTTTAAAAAAGCTATTTAAATTCTACTAAAAAAATATAAATAATTAAGAATTTTTTTTTAAATGTGTGACATCACACATGGCCTGACCCCCCTCCCCCCTGTCACAAAGTGTCACACTTTCTTACACCCCCTTCTCGGAGCGTGACGTACTTTATGGACGACCCCATAGCTTAGCCACTGTTAATATGTTTGAAAGGTACTTTTCATTGGTAGGGACTAGGACAAGACCAATAATATCGCGCAACCCTGGGTGGTGTTAACACTATAGCTTGCAACTGTTAAATATGCTTTTCGAATAATGTAAGATAAACTTGCAGGGTGAATTTTAAGCCCAATCCTTACGTTTCAACGCGTGTCTGTAAAACTAATAAACCCTACTTTCCCCCTTCCCTAGGTATCAACATTCAGATAAATATTATATGGCTAGATAAATAAAAATATCCTATTTGTACTTAACTAAGGTCGTGCAGAGACTTTAAATAGAATTGTTGTTTTGGAGAGCGTTTTCCTTGAACTAAGGGAATTAATTTAAAAGCTATATAATGGCAGACGAATGAGGAAGCTTACAATAAATAAAAAAAAAGCAGTGGAACCTCTCATGTCGTACTTAATTCTTTCCCGAGTCTGACTAGTTAAGCGAAACACTCATTTGAAACGAAACAATTTTTCCCATAAAAATCTATGTTAAATACCATCATGCGTTCAATGCTGAAATAAAAATCACTTTTAAAAAAAAAGTTATTTAACATTTATTCAAATCAAAATTACTTATGGATTGTTAAAGAGTGTAACAACTTGGAATACAATTTAGATTTGAAACACAAAACGTAAACAAGAACAATATTTTTTTACAAATAATTATTCCTTTTTATCTAGAAAACTGTCTAAAGACAGTTACATTCGTCGACGCTTCAAAATTTGACGAAAATGTTCCTAACCGTTTTGTCCACATTCTTGACACTCCCTTTGAAGCATTCATCTCCTTAATTTTGTTCTTGAGAATGGTGCAGATCGTTGATGTTGGCGCTAGATTAGCCACGCTAACACATATTCCTCGCTTTTCAATGGTTTTACATTTCATTTCAACAGATCTTTTGATCTCTCTCTTGTCTTCTTGTGTGTTGTTTTTGCAAATAAAAAAATACGAATACTGTCTAAATACACAATTTTTTAAAAACGAATAATCACATACTGTTAATCATAACAATACTCTAACAGACGAGTGCTAAACACAGAATGATACATATTATATGTTGGGTGGTTCTTAACAGTTTTTTTAAAAAATAAAATTTACTTGTAGTCATATACATAGTCTAAATATTATTATTTTTGAAGCATATATAAATTGGCATTTAAAAATATTAATTTGCATTGTTTTTACATTACATACTACTCTTTTATTATCGCCATATCAGTACTCTCAGAACGGACTGCATTTGACTGCATAGCCAAATGGGATTTTAAAAATACACACTAGATAATCAGGTCAACGTAGCAGTGGCGTAGCCCAGAACCCGTGCAGTTAAAAGTTTATCTTGACGTTACCCACTAAGGCGTGAGGTCCTGCACACACGACTCGAGAGTTTGGGGGAGCTTTGATACGAAAAAAACCCACCTTCAATGTTGCACTTAATTTGTGGATCAAACTGAGAAGATAATGTTTTTAAAAAGAATAAAATATACAAAATGTTTTCACTTTTCATCTCAAAAGTAGTGTCTAGTTGTTAAAAAATAATAATTGCATTTATAAGTATATCAAATTGTGGTTATCGTTATTACTGCTTAATTTAAATATGACATCCAATGGTTAAAATATCTTCACCTATTTAAAAATTAATGTGATTGACTTTGAAAGGGCGGCAAATTGGAGACCATCCGGTTGGCAGAGGTTGAACGTACGCCCCTTGACATCAGCCAGTTCATATGGTTGGCAGAGGTTGAACGTACGATTCTGGACATCAGCCAGTTCCAATGGTTGGCAGAGGTTGAACGTACGCCCCTGGACATCAGCCAGTTCCAATTGTTGGCAGAGGTTGAACGTACGCCCCTGGACATCAGCCAGTTCCAATGGTTGACAGAGGTTGAACGTACGCCCCTGGACATCAGCCAGTTCCAATTGCTGGCAGAGGTTGAACGTACGCCTCTGGACATCAGCCAGTTCCAATGGTTGACAGAGGTTGAACGTACGCCCCTGGACATCAGCCAGTTCCAATGGTTGGCAGAGGTTGAACGTACGCCCCTTTACAACAGCCAGTTCCAATTGTTGGCAGAGGTTGAACGTACGCCCATGGACATTAGCCAGTTCCAATTGTTGACAGAGGTCGAACGTATGCCCCTGGACATCAGCCAGTTCCAATTGAAGAACTTTGTGACTTCTTAAGTCCAAATATAAAATTTCAAGGAAATTAAGTTTCATTTTTGTTCATCTTTGATGATAGGATTTTACTTTTTTAGGGTTTTAAAAAGTTAAACCTAGTAACTTTGTATTGTTTTTAATTTTATACAGTGTTTTTGTTTATTCCAGATGTTACAAGTTTACTTTTAAGATTGAATTTGACAAAATTAAACTATTTTGCGTTTTTAGTCTTCCATTCGTCTCCGTAAAGTTTTATTTATTCAGATAGAGTATGACCTAACTTATTTCAATTGTATCCCTGGTAAAAGAGGATTGAAGTTAAGAGGCAAGGCTCTTAATAGACCAATTGTAAAATAGGACAGTGCGCCAAGTGTAAAATTGTAAATACAAACCTATGACAGTCAATGTAAACATTTAATATTTTGTGCAATTTTAAATCAGTAAGTTTGTATAAAAACATTTCATTGCAATTTAACATTTTATAAATTATTTGTCTTAATCAATAAATATTTCCCAACAAATATATATATATATTAAATTTAAAAAAAACAACAACAAACTTTAAAATTATATTTTAACGAAACATTTTATTTTAAAATGAGTTTAATGTGTCCCTTTAAAAAGCATATGTCATTGAAAGCGCCAGCGCTGACAGCGATTTTGCAAATATAGCTTTAATATTAAACACGCCAATACAGTGCTTTATGGTGCGGTGCTGAGAGTAATGAACTTTTATTTTACCTCCGATTCCGATAGAAAATATTAGCCTCTAACAGGGGTCGGCGAACTTTTTTGCCCGTTACCCCAAAATATAAAGTTTTATGTTGCCGAAGACGCGAGGTCCTGCCCACACCACTTGGGACCTTTCGGGAGCAGGATCTAGGATAGACCCAAGCCGAAAACGCATCTGTTGAGTTTTAGAAGCCTGACAAGTGTCTAAATAAGAACCGAAAAGGATTTTGGTATGATGCAATTATAAAAGTTAACAATAAAATGTGTATTATTGTTTTAACGGTTATAAGTCTAACGGCCTGGCCATTCTAGACATAATGATAAATCTGACGTAATGCGATAAAGTCGGATGAACACAAATTTAATTTAAAAATAATATAAATTATAAATTTAATATAACTTAATGTCATTAATTTTTATTATCAAACACCAATGTTTTTCTTTAAATCTCATTACAGTTCAGTTTCTTTGAAAAATTATGTTGTTTCATTTTTGACACAATTCCATCAAAATTGGGGCATTTTGATGTCAGGGCAAGTTGGATGCTGTCTTCAGGGTCCAATCGATTTCGCAGCTTTTTTTATGTTCACTAGAGTGGAAAATCCTTGTTCACAAAGGTACGTTGTTGCAAAATGCAGCTACGTCTTGACGGCCTCCTCATGTGCAGTGTTGAAATCCTTTGTATCAGATCTGCTTTGTTTTCAAATTCAATACGTGCCTCATTATTAGACTGAAGTTCAATACGTGCCTCATTATTAGACTGAAGTTCAATACGTACCTCATTATTAGACTGAAGTTCAATACGTACCTCATTATTAGACTGAAGTTCAATACGTGCCTCATTATTAGACTGAAGTTCAATACGTACCTCATTATTAGACTGAAGTTCAATACGTACCTCATTATTAGACTGAAGTTCAATACGTGCCTCATTATTAGACTGAAATTCAATACGTGCCTCATTATTAGACTAAAGTTCAATACGTGCCTCATTATTAGACTGAAGTTCAAGAAGTGCCTCATTATTAGACTGGAGTTCAATACGTGCCTCATTATTAGACTGAAGTTCAAGAAGTGCCTCATTATTAGACTGAAGTTCAAGAAGTGCCTCATTATTAGACTGAAGTTCAATACGTGCCTCATTATTAGACTGAAGTTCAAGAAGTGCCTCATTATTAGACTGAAGTTCAAGAAGTGCCTCATTATTAGACTGAAGTTCAAGAAGTGCCTCATTATTAGACTGAAGTTCAATACGTGCCTCATTATTAGACTGAAGTTCAAGAAGTGCCTCATTATTAGACTGAAGTTCAAGAAGTGCCTCATTATTAGACTGAAGTTCAAGAAGTGCCTCATTATTAGACTGAAGTTCAAGAAGTGCCTCATTATTAGACTGAAGTTCAATACGTGCCTCATTATTAGACTGAAGTTCAAGAAGTGCCTCATTATTAGACTGAAGTTCAATAGTGCCTCATTATTAGACTGAAGTTCAATACGTGCCTCATTATTAGACTGAAGTTCAATACGTGCCTCATTATTACACTGAAGTTCAAGAAGTGCTTCTGCCAACCCTTGAGGCTCATCTGGTACATCCTCAATGTCACATCGAAATGGATCTACAAACCGAACTGAATTGATGGGAATCAATATGGAAAGTAAATAGTGAACCGCTCTTTGAGATCTTCATAAGATGCCTGATAACTATATCCTTGATGTCGTCAAAAGTTATATTTGTACAATCTTCCAAGCACAAAGCCAACTTTGAAAAGGCAGCTAACTTGTTTCCTTCTGCATTTTTGTTTCCCAATATGAAAGCTTTAATCCAAATGTTGCAATCCTTTCTCTGGCTTTAATTATATTGATTTTTTCCCTGCAATTCTTTGTTCAACGCATTCACAAACTCGAAAATATCAGCTAAATATGCGAGATGTGCAACCCAAAAATAGTTCGTAGACTTATCCGCCAGTGGATGCGTTTTGACCAGCCAGAAATGTTTGAAGTTCCGCTTTCAGAGCCCACACTCTGTTCAGAACATTGCCGCGTGAAAGCCACCGTACCTCGGTGTGATAGAGTAGGTCTGTATATTCAGCCTCACCATCTTTACATAAATCACGAAACGGTCGTGTTTGCAGAGCTTGTTCTTTAATGAAATTTACAATCTGGATAATGTCATGCATGACAACCTCCAGTTCAGGTTCAAAATAGTTTCACAAGCAGAGCTTGACAATGGATCATACAGTGGTTAAACAATGGTTAAAATAATGTCATTTTATAAGATAAAAAAGCTACAAGGAAATAATAATAAGAATCAATATTAATAAAAACAGAAATAATTCGTTTATTTAAGTGACATAAGTATCTGCCAACTTGATGCTTGATCAATACTTTATGGAAAGATCACGGGAAGTCATTTAATATGACATAAGCATCTGACAACTTGTGCTTCATCAATACTTTATGAACGATCAGGAAGTCATTTAATATGACATAATAATTTTAAATTAGAGGAGCAACCTCTAACCTTTTTTTGCGTGTAAACATTGTTTTTATATTATATAGTCCCTTATGCTTTAGAGCTACGAAACTGTAAAAGACTTCTGTTATTATGGAAGAGCAGTTACAGAGAAAGCATGCGTTATTAAAGCAGAAACGCCAACATTGATAAGCATCCTTAAAATTCATCATGCGTTTTTTATTTTGTCGACTACCCATATACATGTTTATGAATAAGAGGGTTGCTGTTACGCTCTCCCGCTTTCGTCTTGCGTTTATACTCATCTCTAAGTTTTAAGAGGGATTTTTTTTTGGTCCCATAACCTCGTGGTCGTTGAGGGATTCTAATGTTTCCATTATAACTTTCTCGGGGCTTGGTAGACCTTGTCAGCGCCCATCTCCTCTCCAGGTTAGCGGAGGTCTTTTTAGCAATAGTCATTCATCAACATTTTTATTGTGGCTTTAACGTGGGCTAGAACACACGCCGATCAGCGTGTGAGGCGAGCACTCTATTGACTTCGATATCCAGCCGCCATAAGGGGAATATGAGCCCCAAAAACAAACTAAAAAAAAAGTAGCAGGAAACTGACACATGGACTTTTTTTTATTAAGTTTCACTGTCTTCTATCTTTATCTTATCTATACAGACGCTCCTTCTATGCAGAAGATAGTTGCGTCCACAGACCATGACAGATGATCTGTTGGCAAGTGATGCAGCATTCACAGACCACGGCTTTGTGGGTTCCACGCATTACCCAGCCGCCTAACTACATGTAGTTAGGTACCCATTCGGAGCGGGGTGACTCAGGGACGCCCTAGGCCCCGGGAACAAACCATTGCCTTCACACGGATTCGAACCCGTGACCATCGGTACGACAGTCCAGTGCGCTGCCACTCGACCCCGCGTCACTGTAAACCCGAGTGTATGAAAATCCAAACAAAGGAATTATTTCCCTAAATTTAGGGATCGAAGTCAAGTAGCGTTCCACTTATTAAAATATTAAATGCTCATATAGTTACTGTTGCTTATTGTGTAAAACAATAAGAGATACATATATCTTAAATGTAATATTTTAATTTCATAGTTTCATTAATATTAAATACAAACCATTACAAACCATTCATTTTTCAAAATTTACTAAATTTAAGCATACTTTTATGTTACTATATATAGAACATATAAGAAACACAAGTCTATAATACTATGCATCACAGAATTTTTAATTTCATTATAAAAGATTTTTTTTTAAATTAAAAAAGGAGTATCATTTTGCAACATAGTTTTTCTGAAAAACAACTAAAAATTAAATATGTTAGTGCCGGTGCTTTTTGGTGCTGTACTGAAGGGCAATACACATTTAATGCACATCAGACACAATAATTAAAAAAAATATTTAATATAAATAATCATAAATATATTTACGCTGAATTATCGCTGACTGCCTCACGCCAAACGCTAATTAAAAATATAGACTTGAAAATCATAATCCTTTTGGTTTTCAGATTAACATTAACCAAACAAAGCACGAACTTATTACGTCAGCATTTGTGTTGTAAACAGTGCTGACTGACTCAAAGAGTTATTTTTTGGTGCAGTAATTTGGTGCGCTGCTTTCTAAAATTACTTTAAAAATCGTGTGGTGATTAGCACTGTAAAAAAATATTATATACATAATTTGTGTACATTTGAAGAATATTTCGTATTTATCATAGAAGGATAAGTTACTTGGGCTTTTGACAAAACAAAAACACCCCTATTATAAAATACTTTGTGTATATTTAAGAAAGTTTAATATTACGTATTTATCATACAAGGACAAGTTAGTTGGGCTTTTGAAAAAGGTGGACGCCGTAGGCGTCCTTAAAAAAAGGGGGCGCCGCAGGTGCCACTGCGCCGCAGCACAAACTAGTTCCTTTATGTTTAGATAATGACAAAATAATACATCTTTTTATACCCAAATAGCTGATGATTTGTCTTTCAGTTTATTTTTTTATACTCTTTTAAATAATAACGCACGCTCTTTGCCTCCGAATACTGCATATTTCATGTTTAGCTTTAAACAATTCTAACAAATAACAAACACAAACTTAAAATTTGAATAAAGTACAACCCTCAAATAGACGACCTAATCCATATTAATTAAATGTATATACAAGCAAACATACCCGTGACCAAGTCCGCTAGCATTATGAATCACATTTTGTTTTAGCACCCCACCCCTCACCCCCCAATATGATCCCGTTACACAATGGGATACTGTTCTTTGTCTAATTTCTTTCCATTTTATGATTGCATATGGGATCTGTCTTTGGTAAAATAATGTCCACAATAAGACACAATAATGGGATAGGAAATATTTACAAGTATAACCTAGTTGTATACTGTGATGGGATACATATACCATAATAACCATCATCAAGAGGGCTAGTTGTTATGACCCGGCTCATTGTTTTACTGGCAAACATCATCAAGAGGACTAGTTTGTTATGACCCGGCTCATTGTTTTACTGGCAAACATCATCAAGAGGACTAGTTGTTATGACCCGACTCATTGTTTTACTGGCAAACATCATCAAGAGGACTAGTTGTTATGACCTGGCTCATTGTTTTATGTGGCAAACATCATCAAGAGGACTAGTTGTTATGACCCGACTCATTGTTTTACTGGCAAACATCATCAAGGGGACTAGTTGTAGACCGGCTCATTGTTTTACTGGCAAACATCATCAAGAGGGCTAGTTGTTATGAACCTACTCACTGTTTTACTGGCAGGCAAACATCATCAAGGGGGCTAGTTGTTATGACTCGGCTCATTGCTTTACTGGAAAACATCATCAAGAGGACTAGTTGTTATGACTCGGCTCATTGCTTTACTGGAAAACATCATCAAGAGGACTAGTTGTTATGACTAGGCTAATTGTTTTACTGGCAAACATCTTTAAGAGGACTAGTTGTTATGACCCGGCTCATTGTTTTAATGGCAAACATCCTCAAGCGGACATCGCCATACATTTAACTCTCTACAGTTGTTAGTACCGACCCGTGACATCGCCATACATTTAACTCTCTACAGTTGTTAGTACCGACCCATGACATCGCCATACATTTAACTCTCTACAGTTGTTAGTTCCGACCCGTGACATCGTCATACATTTAACTCTCTACAGTTGTTAGTACCGACCCGTCTAAATAAACGACCAGCCATCGGCCAACAGGTACTCGACCATCTCCTCGGCAATATACATTCTTGTGTCAAACAAGCAAGTAACTCTGTATTGTACAGCGCTCAGTCCTTATCTTGGTGATGAGCGTCTGATCGCCTCTGCTCGGCATGTACTGGCAAAAATATCTTGTCATGTTTGCAGACGCCCAGCACTGAGGCTAATTCTATGTACAAATTAAAAGACAACATTTTTACACATACATTTTACAACATGTTCAAGCACGTTATTTAACTAAATCATTTTGTTTTTAAATGTGATCTGGTTATTTCTTTATACATATTATAAAATCAAATTTAATAGATTTGTATATGTTTTGTAATTACTGTCTTTCAAATGAGATTGGAGACAGCAGACATTCCGTACATTCTATTGATGACAAGGAGAGTGACACTGGAGACATTTTAGAACACCTGTATTATTTACAAGGAGAATGGAGACTAGATTTTGTGTAATATAACTTATCTTATAATATTATATAATACAGACACTCCCTCAATGCAGCAGATTATTGCGTCATACGATTGTCCGTGGTTTACATTTATTTTCTGTATTTTTTATTCGCGTTTTAAATGTTTATTATTTTAGGGTGTACTCTGGTTAGCTCTAGGCAACTAATTTTTGTCTGAATTTCAGACGGTAAGAACAATAAATTTACGTGTTTGTACTTGTATACGTAACAAGAAAAGTGTTTTTATACGTATGTCTATCTGAGGGTTGTATTTGATCATCTTTGTGTTGTATTTTCAAGTTATATTTTTTCCCTTGTGTATTTTTATAACATTATTCTTAAATCCGATAGTGTTTCTATGTCTTATTATTGAATATAGCAACTCCTTAAAAGTATATATTAAAAATTATTAACATTTAAATATTATTTAATATGGTAGTTGACCTTGTAATTAAAACTACCAACGTTTTATATTTTATGATGGATTTTACTTACCTCTGTTAATAAGTATTTATAATATTCCATTCGATATCGAATCCTACAACAAAAGAACAAAACGTAAAGAATATAAACTTTCCTCTAGTAAATCTTTTAAACTACTACAATGAAAACATCGTGTATTTCGTTCTTTGAAGTATATAATATTGAGAATAGTCCTCAAACACTAGAGAATCCTAAAATTAGCAGAAATTATGTAGTTATTTGAGCAAAGACAAAGTCAATATGCATTTTGTGATTTTATTATTAATGGACGAGTTTATGATTTACCAAAAAACTATTTATAGTCTGAACTACAGACAAGGGAATGTTCTAATTAGGCACAGTGTATACACGGGTAAAAGAATGCTAGCAATTTATTGACATTGTATCCCTAATTGTAGGGATCGAAGTCAAGTGGCGTGCCACTTAAATAAAATAGAAGTCGTTCTTTTTTTAACAGACATTTATTGTGTAATGTCTATGGTCTGTTCAACAAGTACACATTTATATTAACCAAACTAAATGAATAAGTTTTAGAGTTTTCATATCTTAAACTAATTATGATGTTAACAATCTAAAAATTATTTTGATTTTCCTTTTTTATGCAATACTTTTTATTTACCAACAATGAAACAATTTATAATACAAACGTTATTAATATTATGTGTTATAGAATTTAAATACCATTTCTCTTGAATTTGTTTTACATTACAATTTTCTTATTTAACTTTCTAATTTTTCTAAACACAATGTCATATTAAATACATCAGACTCGGTGCTTTGTGGTGCGTCATTGATGGGAAAATATAACTTTAATGAACGCCAAATATCTTTTTACAAAATATAATATTATTTTTATAGTTAAAGGCGATAGTGCATCCATCATATGCTTCTAATATTTAATTGTTGTATTCTCAAAGGACTATTACAAATACCATTTCGACAATCAACTGTAAACAAATTTACAGCATACGTAGAGTTGATAAATTAATATATACTTGTGAAATACCCGAACTATTAACGATTGTTTTAGAAATACAACCGGCGGCATGTACAATTGCAGGTTTCTTTCTCACTCAAATCATAATATTAAATCCCAATTCTTCCTCAATCTCAAATATTATACCACGTTTCAGACAATGAAGACATGTGTTACATTTATTTCGGCCACTTTAAACGAAGGTTCCTGATATTTATTTAGAGATTAGAGAAGCGTTAGTTAACCTGACATTGACTTTGGGCCATAGTAGTTTAAATAAATTTGTGTTTAGCGGTGACGTGGTAAGAAATCATAGAAATACTGCATTGTATACTTTCTAATTGATTTAATATGATTCTCTTATATAAAACTATATATAAAACTGTTTAGTTGTCCATGAAAAAGTAATGTCAGAATGCAATCATTTTGTTATTCAGTTACGTCGACTTGAACTTTTTAAAAAGACAAATCATCAACATAGATCTAAATTTCTCAACTAAGCTACAATATTTTTTTTCTTTTTGATAACAGTGAATGCTATACTATAAAATAACATTCTTATAACCCATTGGTATAATTATCATATTAAAATACTTACTTGTCTGGATAGTTTATGACAGTGAGTTACTGAAGGACATGATCCTAATTGTTTTACTATTTGACTCCCTCAAACTGTTACACGGATAATCTGGGAAACGGTTTTATTTATTTGACACTTTTATGTTCATATTAAATGTGATGACACGTTTCTGAGATATTTAATATTTAATGTGATGATCAAATTCTGACATATTTCATATTTAATGTGATGTCCGGTTTCTGAGATACTTAAAAGTTGATGTGATGACCGGTTCCTGATATATACTTCATATTTAATATGATTAGCAGTTTTTGAGATACTTCACAGTTGATATGTTGACCCGTTTTTGAGATACTCCACAGTTGATGTGTAGACCAGTTTCTGAGATACTTCACAGTTTATGTGATGACCTGTTTCTGAGATACTTCACAGTCGATGTGTTGACCCGTTTCTGAGATACTTCACAGTTGATGTGATGACCTGTTTCTGAGATACTTCACAGTCGATGTGTTCACCCGTTTCTGAGATACTTCACAGTTGATGTGTTGACCCATTTCTGAGATACTCAACAGATGATGTGTTGACCAGTTTCTAAGATAATTCACAGTTGATGTGATGACCAGTTTCTAAGATACTTCACAGTTGATGTGATGCCTAATTCCTGAAATATTTCACACGTCATATGTATCGACTTTAACGTAAAATTAGACATCAGGTTGTGGTACCATTCCTTTGACTTTCTTCCCTCAAGTTGTATTTGGGTATTAAAGAATACATGTGTTTTATTAGCGTATTACAGGATAAATAATGTGTTTTATTAGCGTATTACAGAATACATGTGTTTTATTAGCTTATTACAGAATACATGTGTTTTATTAGCGTATTACAGAATACATGTGTTTTATTAGCGTATTACAAGATACATGTGTTTTATTAGCGTATTACAGGATACATGTGTTTTATTAGCGTATTAAAGAATACATGTGTTTTATTAGCGTATTACAGAATATATGTATTTTATTAGCGTATTACAGAATACATGTGTTTTATTAGCGTATTACATAATACATGTGTTTTATTAGCGTATTACAGAATACATGTGTTTTATTAGCGTATTATAGAATACATGTGTTTTATTAGCGTATTACAGAATACATGTCTTTTATTAGCGTATTAAAGAATACATGTGTTTTATTAGCGTATTACAGAATACATGTGTTTTATTAGCGTATTACAGAATACGTGTGTTGTATTAGCGTATTACAGAATACATGTGTTTTATTAGCGTATTACATAATACATGTGTTTTATTAGCTACGTTGCATCTATAGCTATATAGTATGTAAGATTTGAAATTAAATTAGTACCCGTTTCGACTTGTATGTTAAGTATCAGAGTGCTGTTTATAATTCATGGAATTCTCTCAGATTTAGAGAATTAACGGAACATCTCTCATATGTGTGTTTCTGACCGACAGAATAATGCTATTATCAAGAGTAAACTCAGCACAAAATTTAGTTATATTATAACTTTAATGCGGAACTAAAATCGACGCATATACATACATATTTGACCAATATACATTGGCATATTTTCAAATACGTAATAAAACCTTCTAAGGGCAGTTAACTACCGCTGCAAAAGCGCTGGTATATTTGTAGTTAATCTTATAAAACATCAGAAATATAGCATGAATTATAGAAAGATTGTGTGGTGATTTGATTCAGTGTTAACCACTTGGTAGGCGAATTATTGCAATTATTGACATTTTCTCCCTAAATATAGGAATCGAGGTCAAGTGGCGTGCCGCTTGGATATATTAAATTTTCCGATAACAAATGTTGTCAGATGTTATTTTGAAAAAATTAGAGATATGTATCAACAGCACTTATCGTATGTAGTTAATAGTTTCCTTCATTTTCTATACATCCAATTTTAAAATCTATGTTTCATACCAAAAAAATATTTGTAAACATTAGTTTATTGTACTATAAATAAAGCTTGAAGTGGCACACATATACAATTCTTTGTCTCACGTAGTTGTAAATTAAATTTTAAAAAGAGTTGAATAAAAGTATTTAACAACTCATCTTGACACAAAAATTTTGTCCATAAAAACGCGAGACTAAATAAGTAATGGTGCTATGTGGTGCAGCGTTGATGGGAGATATAATTTCAATACCCAGCAGATATGCCATACATGGAGCTTTATTTCTTCCTCCAAATACTTGAAAGATGATTTGTATTGTATATTTTTGTTTGGATAATAATACTGTAATAACGCAAAGCTGTCATTTATTGATTTCTGCTTACTTCATGGTTAAACTCTAACGATTATAACAGACACACATACACACATTATAATAAATTTCAAAAGGCTTCAAAAAGTAAAACGACTGCCGAAATCCATATACGTCTGTGTAAGTATTCATATAGTTTACCAACTCTAACCACACCTATTTTTATTACATGTATATATTTGTATATAATTGTTTATATAATAATAATTTTTGTCCATCGTATGTTTATTCTAATATTGCATGACTGCGATTGCTAAAAATTACATTTCCATAATCTACACTAACAAAAGTAGACAGCATAAATTAAAAATATACTACAGATATACTCGAGTTTTTTTTTACGAAAGTTTAGTAAAGACAAACAGCCGGATGACTCATGACAGGTTTTTTCTTACATAAATAATGATATCGAAAATCAATCCTTCTTCGTTCATAAACATTATGCCCATTTTATAACGTCTAAGACATTTTTACATTTATTTGAGCCAATTTAAAAAAAGGTTCCTGACATTTCTCGACAGCAGTGGTTAAACTCACATTGACAGTAGGCGTTAGTCGTTAAAATATATTAATTTTAATGGTTTAAAGGGAAGGAAACATAGAAATAAGAGCATTTCACCTTCCGTGTTAAGCAATAAAACTTCTCTTATGACATTATTATATGAAACATGAAGTTGTAAAATGGCAAAAAAAAATAATGTCAGCATGCCATCATTTCTTAGAATGTACGACTTGTTCCTATTAAAAAGAACAATCAGAATCACACGTCTAAATGTACGACTTGTTCCTATTAAAAAGAACAATCAGAAGCACACGTCTAAATATACGACTTGTTCCTATTAAAAAGAACAATCAGAAGCACACGTCTAAATATACGACTTGTTCCTATTAAAAAGAACAATCAGAAGCACACGTCTAAATATACGACTTGTTCCTATTAAAAAGAACAATCAGAAGCACACGTCTTCATTTGTCAATTCCTGCTATATCGTTTTGTTATATGACAACTGCTAATATTCTAATGAATTACTTTTAGTTAGTATAATGTAATACTATGAATGGACAAATAATATAAACTGAACACTTACCATTAAAATTACTTGATGATAGTACTTTTTTTGACATTATTCTAAAGTTTTTACTAACATAACTATTTTTTAAAAACGTTTTCAGCTTACATGAATAAAAACCTAAGAAACACCATTTAATGATAACCCTTCAAACAATGAGTAACAATTTAATACCAAAACTAAATCCAACAGGAAAATATCTAAGTTCGCAAAAAAAATGAACAAAACAGCTGGACATGACAAAACTTAAAGTAAAGTAAATCTTACAAACACACATATACAAGCAAAAATAAATAAATAAAAATAAATAAACAACTAGATGCGACCCGCGGCGTAGCATGCGCCGCAGATTTGCTCATAGATAGTGCAAAGAAAAAGGGGGGGGGAGAACGGAGACAACAGACATCTGGAAGAAATCAGAACAACGGGAATGAACCTCGGGGGGGGGGCGGGGAAACCGCCGACGCATTGTTAGTCTCGAAATATGTACACTGGCAAGGGACATTCATCAAACTTATTTGCACTCGTCTTGTGCTCGTCCCGGTTATATATATGTATAGAGTGTGGATTGGAATTCTTCTGCTGAATCCGTTCGTTCGTGTTTTTTTAAAAATGTGGTTGTACATGTTTATCAGGATAGTGGCAATATGACGTAATATTAGTGTGATAAGGTTGCTGTGAAATTTGTGTGGACAATTTTTGTTCAATAGATTCGCGCAAAAAAGTCAGCACGTGTGAGAGTCAAGTTTACTACGTAATTGCCATGATCGGAAGGACTGCTAAAGAACAGTTATATAAACAAATGTTTACCAGGATTGTAAACTCGAGGAGAGAGGTATTTGGACGTTCTTGGAAGTAAATGATGATACTGGCGGGAAGTATTTCGGACATCGCGATTATTTCTGCCTGGCCACCATATACTCCTAAAGTATTCATGTACTGAACCTATTGTTGAGGAGAGCGTATGACTACTTTTCTGTCCCTGAGAAAAACGGAGAGCACGTCGCCTAAGTTATCCCAATGTTGAGAAACAAAGTTTACAGCCATTTTGTGAGGTCATGTTCGAAAAGAAAGTTGGAAACGATCGGGTACAAACAAAAACATTTTTACAAATTAAAAAAAGTATGTCTCAGCTGGAGCTTGAACCCAGGATCTTCCTTGTGTTAGGCTGATGTAATACCCACTACATTACGAAATTTATATTATTTTGTGAAGGAACAACGAAAGTGAACTCAAAAAGCATCAGTAGTCTCGACGAAGCCCCCCCCCCGCCTTTTCTCCACCAGTTTTACTTGCCAACCATTAACAGATTGGTCGACCGCAGCGAAGGTCATTGGTCATGTTTGTTTGCACATACTGGCTTTGCTGAGTTGTATATATATATTAAACGAAATTTTGAGGCGAAAATGTATGAAGCTACTCGCCTTTGCGTGCTTTAGACCAGCAAATGTGAAATAGATTTTGACTTATTTTCATTACAGTGTTGATACTCAGCGGAATAGTGCTCAAATTATTTGATAATTTGTTATAATTTCTTTAAAAAGTATGTGTCAAAAAGTTCAAGACAAATAGATATATTTTAAAATTAAACTATCGTTTATTATTGACAAAAGTGGCACATACTTTTTTTTATTATCTAGAGAAAGATACTGGGTGGATTTTGGGATATAATTTAATAAAGAAAATTTTCCAATAGGGAAACGAGATTTAAAAAAAAAGAATTTTTGAATTTAAATCTATTGCATGAAAGCCGTAAATATAATAAAATAAAGAGACAAAGAGATACAGAATTAAAACTTTTACAGTGTGAACACATCTGCGTGCACCATTTTCAATACGACTGTGTTAGTTTCATTAAATTATTTTTTAAACTACATTTTCAACTTACAACTTTGCTAATTTTGTTCATTGATGCTTTTGGGAATGTAGCTATTGCCTATAGATGATTTGTAATGATGTGTTAGAAAATATATAGACATATTTTAAAATACATGAAGAAAACATAAGTGTGGTGTTTTACTTTGAATGCGGATATTTTGTGATCATTATAAATGGATTAATTTACAATTTTATTGTTAAAATAGATGGTGAGTTCACGCTTCTACACCATCGTAGTTTGATGGTATAAATTTAACACAATCGTAGTTCGATCGAATAAATTTAACACCATCGTAGTTGTATGGTATAAATTTAACCATTTTTTAAAGCCAGTACACTTAAATATGGTGGCACTATTTCTTTATAAATATGGGGAAATTTTCTACAGAGTAAAAGTGTAACAGCTGGCCTCTACGTGGACATAAACATATTGCAAAAAAAACCCCAGTCACATCTCTTCCGAAATATTAATGGGATATAACATTTTCACTTTGTTTTATGTAGATAAAAAGTGTTGATACGAACACTCATTTTTATTTTTATTATGGGAGGGACTTAGGCATTCTTTAACTTTTTGTTATAGTTGTCATTATTTTTCTGATCAATAATTAATTTACTTCCATTTTATAATTTTATAAATAGACAAGCGAATTTGGAGTGTATGATAGTGGGCGTAATATTATTAACACATTAATATTTTGTAAAATCCCTTGTTCCATATTTAGAACTGCATATGAAAGCATTTAAACCAAGGTTTTACTCATGATTCTAAAAGTGTTAAAATACAAAATTTTCTACACAAATTTGTCTATGAAGTCTTCATATGACACTACAAAACACACCCCATCAAATTTTAATAATATTGCAAAGTTTTAAAACTAATTTATTTGATTGTTATTTACCTGAAATTAAAGGATTATCAAAATGTGTTACATTTACTTTTAATCACAGCTTAAGGTTATTAAACCATATCCTGCTCCTTGTAATGTAGCATTGCATTCCTGTCTTAAGGGTTGTCACTATACAAATAATTACCACTAAATTTTGTGGTTAACGATAATGATTTTCATATTTTATTCTTAAATTAAATTAAAAATAATCTTTATATACATAGCTTGATAATTTTAAGATTATTAAATAAAATATCTGAATTTATATTAAATGCTATGTGTTATAATATAATATAGACAATCAATAGAATAAATAGATATACTAAAGTAGTCTACTATTATTATTTTAAGGAAGATAAAAAATCTTATTTGCAAACGTTCTTGTGTTTATATTATTGTACCTTAAAAAACGCAAGATGATAATAATTTTAAACGATTAGACTATTAGAGAGAAATGTGTATAACTAACTGACAGGCTGATATAAAGGGTTGAAAAAAATATTATTGAATGTTTTATAAGTGAGCCTAAAATGTTGTCACAAAACAACAAACGTTTTGGCAAAAAGATTTTGTCAGCAAACAAAACCACAAAAAAACACAATCAAGATGAAGCTTTAACGACATGACTACTCCTAGAAGAAACAACAGAACTTAACATACACATTTTCTGGCTCACTAATTCTAGAACTTTTTTTAAATCCTATCCATCCTGCTGTCTCAAACCATTATTATGGGGAAAGTGGACATTCGTGGGTCAGTGGGATCTGCCTTAAAGGTAGGTTGAGGGATTCTGGAAATTCATTTACATCGTGTCCCTAAAATAGGATCTAAATCAAGTCTCACACCACTTATAAATTTTGATTAAAAAAAGGGAAAGTAAGAACAATCATTAGACAATTTTACATAAAACATAGTACAGTAAGTATATACATTTAAGATTTATGACAATTTTAAATATGTAAAAACAAAATTAAATATATCTATTTACATATACCGTATATACTCGTTCTAAAGCCGACCTTTTTTGGACAAAATCTAGGGGAAAAGGTTGGGGGGGGGTCAGCTTATGAGCGGGTCATAAGTGATTTCTGAATGTTTATTGAATATCGGTGTTGTTATTGTAGATCATAAAGATATACATTCTACAAGATTTGACTGCTCTATTAGAAGCCATAATATATTATTAAACATCTGCATTGACCTTATTAATAACTAAAAGAAAATATGCCAATAATTATTTGTTAGGTATGTATGTCGTATATGCATCGATTTTAGGTCTGCATTAAAGTAATAATATAACTACATTTTTATTAACACAGTTGGTATAAAATTTATAATCTTCAGAAAATTTTGATAGTTATACATATCTTAAAATTATCAGTATGTAGTTTTGTGGATATGAAGCTAATTATGTTGACATTTTTTTCAAAATTCAAGTTAATAATCTTATAATAAACATCAGGAATATAGCATGAAATAAAGACGTGATTTTGTGGTTATTGGATTCACTGTTAATCACTTGATAAGGGAACTATTGCAATTATTGACATTGTGTCCCTAAGTATAGGGATCGAGGTAAAGTGGCGTGCCACTTGGATATATTAATAGTTCAGAGAAACATAATATATTAAGCTATGTGTGAAACAATTAGAGATATGCATAAACATCACTTATCGTATGTATTTGATAGTTTCATTAATTTCAAACAGATACCATTTTAAAATCTACTTGTAAAACCAAATAAATATTTGTAAACATTGGTCGAATGTACTATAATAAAAGTTTGAATTGACACAAATATATAATTCTTTGTCTCATATAATTCTTTGTCTCATGTAATTGTAAACTAAATTTTAAAAGAAGTTGAATAAAATTATTTAACAACTCATCTTGGCACAAAAGTTTTGTCAAGAAAAGCGCGATACTAAAAAATAAGATCTGGTGCTTTGTGGTGCAGCGCTGATGGGATATATAGGTAATACAGAGTAGATATTACAAAGATAGTGCTTTTTTATAACAATAATTGATAGATTATTTGTATTGTTTATGTATGTTTGCATAATAATACTGCAATAATGGGAACTGTCATTTATCGATTACTGCTTATTTCATGGTCAACTTCTAATGATTATAAATAGGCACACATACACAAATTCAGACAAATTTGGAAAGGCATCAAAAGCTAAAATGACTGCCGAAATCCAAATACGTTTGTATAAATATTTATATAGTTTACTACTTCTAACCACACCTAAAACTTTGGGTATTTTTTAACAGAACTTAATTATGCTTTATTTCATTTTTAAAAAGGGTAGTTTTTTTAGAGCGAAATTGTTTTTTTTTGGAAAGAAGTCAAATGAAACATGCTTTACAAAATAAGGAATAAATAAAATGTTAACTTGATTTTTTCATCAATATATTTTTAATATCTTACGTTTGTTGATGTAAACACGATCTTATCATTTACTAACACGATATTGTGAATGAGGAGACGGGGAAGATTAATTATGGATGCTGTTAATAAAATATTTTTATTTTCTTTATTAAATCTACTTTCTAGCATTTTGTAGTACTGGTGTTATATAGTTTTAATAAATTTTAAGCTATTACGGAATTAATAACATTCCAAGATATTTACTAACGTAAGTCACTCAAAAATTGAATAGTTAAAAATGATAATATCTTGACCACACCCACTAGAAAATAGATGCTGTAAATAAAATTACTTGCGACACACCCCTTTTCCAGCTAAACCCAGGACATCATGGAAATTGTCTCCCATGGCTAATGACTTGTATGTAGAGGTACGAAACTTCCGGTTGTTCAAAATGGCGGAACCTAAATTTCTCTGCTGTCATTAAAAGACAAAAACAATCAAGCGCTGGAGAAATATACAACATACAAATGCAAATTAAGGAAATTAAAGTTATCAAGGAACTGATCTTCGAAATGAATTCCTTCTATGCTCGTCTGGTTGTATTTTACTTGGTTTTGTCATTTTGTGGCTGTTAATACTATTAATATTAATCCGGAAGTTGTCTCACAGCTCTCACCAGTGGCTCATAGAAACTGCAACGTGCGCAGTAGCCACACCCCGGGCAACGGCTTCGACTGGCTTGCTAAACCTGGTGAGGGTAGCCGACGGGTCTCAAACCCTCGGTGATCTAGATATGTCTATCTATGCACGTGAAGACTGGATTCGGTGGACAGAGCGGAGGAACCACTAGTTGGTCAACGGTCAAAAAGGCGAATCTCAGCAAAGCGTTGTGGAACGCTAAGGGCATGACAAGACACACAGGACATCATGGCCATCCACTGCACCCGTTTCCATCACCAGCCGTCTCGACTTAGTCCTGCCGCTGGATAAGATGGCCTCGGGCGAGAGAGTGAGATCGACGAATTGCGCAACTCCTTCTCACTTAAATCCAAATCACCGCGCAAGTCACTTTTGTCATCCATCCCATACCAGCGGTCTACAACCCTCGGATGACTAGAGTGGTCCTCGTCGTATCGACGGACGAACGAACAGAGGTACGAGCTAGTCTAAAGAAACACACAACTGATGAACGATCGTGTCAAAAAGAAGACTTCAAGAAATTAAGTACAAAAGTAGTTTAGAAACATAACATTTCCAGCAATTTAGAATATCAACAGAAAATAATCGACCAAGTCATTTATACAATAATAAAATCAATAGGATGTAGAATACAATGACGTTTTAAAAATGAATAAAAATACTTGAATCACTTTATTTGTTTTTAAATATTACGATACATTCTACGATAAAGTTTAATCATTTAGGTCTGGGGATATTTTTTTCTCCGTCTTTTATTTTATGTCCTTATATATAACTAGGTTGCGCTGGGGCGCCGTGGTGCTTATGGTGCCCACAGTTTTTAAGCCCAACTAACTTATCCTTCTTTAATAAATAAAACATATAATAGCCCAAGTCACTCACTAACTGAAATGTACACAAAGTATTTGATATTTGGGGTTGCAGGGCGCCTATGTTGGTTTGATAGAGCTACACGCTCGTTTATGTTGGTTTGATAGAGCTACACGCTCGTTTATGTTGGTTTGATAGAGCTACACGCTCGTTTATGTTTGTTTGATAGAGCTACACGCTCGTTTATGTTGGTTTGATAGAGCTACACGCTCGTTTATGTTGGTTTGATAAAGCTACACGCTCGTTTATGTTGGTTTAATAGAGCTACACGCTCGTTTATGTGGGTTTGATAGAGCTACACGCTCGTTTTATGTTGGTTTGATAGAGCTACACACTCGTTTATGTTGGTTTGATAGAGCTACACACTCGTTTATGTTGGTTTAATAGAGCTACACACTCGTTTATGTTGGTTTGATAGAGCTACACGCTCGTTTATGTTGGTTTGATAGAGCTACACGCTTGTTTATGTTGGTTTAATAGAGCTACACGCTTGTTTATGTTGGTTTAATAGAGCTACACGCTCGTTTATGTTGGTTTGATAGAGCTACACGCTCATTTATGTTGGTTTGATAGAGCTACACACTCGTTTATGTTGGTGTGATAGAGCTACACGCTCGTTTATGTTGGTTTAATAGAGCTACACGCTCGTTTATGTTGGTTTGATAGAGCTACACACTCGTTTATGTTGGTTTGATAGAGCTACACGCTCGTTTATGTTGGTTTAATAGAGCTACACGCTCGTTTATGTGGGTTTGATAGAGCTACACGCTCGTTTTATGTTGGTTTGATAGAGCTACACACTCGTTTATGTTGGTTTGATAGAGCTACACGCTCGTTTATGTTGGTTTGATAGAGCTACACGCTCGTTTTATGTTGGTTTGATAGAGCTACACGCTCGTTTATGTTGGTTTAATAGAGCTACACGCTCGTTTATGTGCCATGGGTAGTAATATTAGATTCTCATGAAAGATAGCAAGTCTTTATCTTTTAGACGATTCCTTTATGAGGTTTTGTTAAACTTCATAACATAAAACATCTTCTCTTACTTATATGTGCCTCTAAATATCTTCTCTTACTTATATGTGACTCTAAAAATCTTCTCTTACTTATATGTGCCTCTAAACATATTCTCTTACTTATATGTGCCACTAAACATCTTCTCTTACTTATATGTGCCACTAAACATCTTCTCTTACTTATATGTGCCACTAAACATCTTCTCTTACATATATGTGCCTCTAAACATCTTCTCTTACTTGTATGTGCCTCTAAACATCTTCTCTTACTTATATGTGCCTCTAAACATCTTCTCTTACTTATATGTGCCACTAAACATCTTCTCTTACATATATGTGCCTCTAAACATCTTCTCTTACTTGTATGTGCCTCTAAACATCTTCTCTTACTTATATGTGCCTCTAAACATCTTCTCTTACTTATATGTGCCTCTAAACATATTCTCTTACTTATATGTGCCACTAAACATCTTCTCTTACTTATATGTGCCACTAAACATCTTCTCTTACTTATATGTGCCACTAAACATCTTCTCTTACATATATGTGCCTCTAAACATCTTCTCTTACTTGTATGTGCCTCTAAACATCTTCTCTTACTTATATGTGCCTCTAAACATCTTCTCTTACTTATATGTGCCACTAAACATCTTCTCTTACATATATGTGCCTCTAAACATCTTCTCTTACTTGTATGTGCCTCTAAACATCTTCTCTTACTTATATGTGCCTCTAAACATCTTCTCTTACTTATATGTGCCTCTAAACATGCTCAATGTTTGAGATGCAATTAGAGGAAGTTGGGGCATTTATTGGGAATGAAACGAGTTTTGGAGGCACAGGCGTAACTAGATTTTTTGCGCCCTTGGCTAATTTATGTTTGGCGCCCTTGATACATTGACAAGTTTCAGCTTTACGATTTTTTTTATTCGTTCGAAAAAATAATTGAATTTCTCTTATTTTATTGATGAAAATAATTACGTAGTCTGACTGTGACAGTCATACAACGTGAATATAAAAAATGCATAAGACAGCAGCACTACTAATTTTAATGTAAATGTAATAACAGTCCACTGATCCACTCCTATGTCCTATAACAAAGGTTCAAAGTTTAACTTTTCTTGTTTTAATGTTTGCAAAATTAGTGATTATTTCATCAAAGTTGTTTTACTGGTAAGTTCACTTTCGATGGACAGAAGTGCTAGAAATGATGTCGATGTGCGTTGTTGACGTGAAGTCGATCTCAAGTAATTTTGGATAATTTTTAGTTTGCTGAAACTCATTTCAGCAGTGACAACTGTGGTTGGCATTGTAAGAAATGTTTTCAGAACTCGTTCGAAATGTGGGTACGATTCGTGTTTTTTTTGTTTTGCAATAGTTCAATCATTTGGTGTTTAACGCATTTTATTTCCATTATAAATTGCTATTCATTTGTTTCAGTTTTCGAGTTAGGGAAACTGGCGTAGTAGGCGCAGATTAAGCAAGGACAATGTTGATATTGAGAGGAGGTTTGGGGGTGGGGGGTGGGACAGCCATAGCGGCTAGAAGGCTTAACAGGAAAGAGAGGCGGTGTCTGATGTTTAGCCTTATAGCTGAAATAGTTGACAACAATCTGGCTTTTTATCCTGTAGAAATTGGTCGAGCTCTCTTCAGAATTCAAAAACTCTTGAGAGTTCTTTGCCTCGAGCCTCGAGAAAACCAATGCACATCATCATGCATTAAGAGGTTTTTATGTTTCGCACCCATTTCGTCACATAATGCAGCAAATAATATTGAAATTTAAAGCATTTACCTTGTTCACAACTTTTACACATTCGCTGAACACTTGTTTAGTTCTGTTGACATTTGCTTGGTGGCTAAACTTTCACGGTTAATAAAGCAGTGGGTTAGCGTGCAATCTGGTGCTAATTTCTTAATCTTGTTTACAACTCCGGAACTCCGCCAAGTCATGGTCGCAGTACCATGCGTACACACACCAACACAGTATTTAAATTCTGACATTTGCCAGCACTGTATTTGTGAATGGACATGAATATTTCAGAACTAGCTGTATTTGTTTGTAATGAAGTAGAAAATAAATACTCTTGATTCAAGTCATCCTGTATTGATATCGCACATATACCTTCTGAATTGCCAAATTGACTGACGGGCATCCCCCATGAGAGACGACGGTGAGATCACAGTCACTTTGATGTAACCATCAAGCCACGTGGGGTGAACATTTGATACATTCTCTTGTTGGTACACAAATTTAAGTAAAACTTAAGGATTATAGTTTGATTTATTATTTTATTTCTTGATAACTTCTGCGGACAGGCGGCTGATGGTCCACGGACAGGAACACTTTGAGAAGCACTGCGCTAGCCGGTATGGGTGTTCCTCCCACCCCCCTCTCAATATGTACATTGCCTTGATTAATCGGCGCCTATTACGCAATTTTCCCTAACTCAGAAGTCGATTTTTTTCTGGGTCCTTTTGAGTTCGACTTAGAGAGGTCCAACTGTATTTATTTAATAGCAAATTTAAAATTTAGAGATTTAGTGGTGCCTTCTTGAGCTGGCGCCCTTATGATCTGGCGCCCTTGGCAACTGCCCCGATGCCAAACCGTTGTTACGCCAGTGTTTGGAGGCTCTACAGCATCGTACTTTGCCTTCAGTAACATATTACATAACACCACAGTATCAGTATCATATTACACAACACCACAGTATCAGTAACATATTACACAACACCACAGTATCATATTACAGAACACCACAGTATCAGTATCATATTACACAACACCACAGTATCAGTATCATATTACACAACACCACAGTATCATATTACACAACACCACAGTATCAGTATCATATTACACAACACCACAGTATCATATTACACAACACCACAGTATCAGTATCATATTACACATCACCACAGTATCAGTATCATATTACACAACACCACAGTATCATATTACACAACACCACAGTATCAGTATCATATTACACAACACCACAGTATCATATTACACAACACCACAGTATCAGTATCATATTACACAACACCACAGTATCATATTACACAACACCACAGTAACATATTACATAACACAACAGTATCTGTATCATATTACACAACACCACAGTATCAGTATCATATTACACATCACCACAGTATCAGTATCATATTACACAACACCACATTATCATATTACACAATACCACAGTATCAGTATCATATTCCACAACACCACAGTATCATATTACACAACACCACAGTATCATATTACACAACACCACAGTAACATATTACATAACACAACATTATATGTATCATATTACACAACACCACAGTATCAGTAACATATTACACAACACCACAGTATCAGTATCATATTACACAACACCACAGTATCAGTATTATATTACACAACACCACAGTATCAGTATCATATTACACAACACCACAGTATCATATTACACAACACCACAGTATCAGTATCATATTACACAACACCACAGTATCATATTACACAACACCACAGTATCAGTATCATATTACACATCACCACAGTATCAGTATCATATTACACAACACCACAGTATCATATTACACAACACCACAGTATCAGTATCATATTACACAACACCACAGTATCATATTACATAACACCACAGCATCAGTATCATATTACACATCACCACAGTATCAGTATCATATTACACAACACCACAGTATCATATTACACAACACCACAGTATCATATTACACAACACCACAGTAACATATTACATAACACAACAGTATATGTATCATATTACACAACACCACAGTATCAGTAACATATTACACAACACCACAGTATCAGTATCATATTACACAACACCACAGTATCAGTATTATATTACACAACACCACAGTATCAGTATCATATTACACAACACCACAGTATCATATTACACAACACCACAGGATCAGTATCATATTACACAACACCACAGTATCATATTACACAACACCACAGTATCAGTATCATATTACACATCACCACAGTATCAGTATCATATTACACAACACCACAGTATCATATTACACAACACCACAGTATCAGTATCATATTACACAACACCACAGTATCATAATACATAACACCACAGTATCAGTATCATATTACACAACACCACAGTATCAGTATCATATTACACAACACCACAGTATCAGTATCATATTACACAACACCACAGTATCAGTATCATATTACACAACACCACAGTATCATATTACACAACACCACAGTATCATATTACACAACACAACAGTATCAGTATCATATTACATAACACCACAGTATCAGTATCATATTACACAACACATTTAGCTCTATCTGACATTGTATTTGTGTAGTTTACACGGGTATGGTTAGTGGACCACGAAAAAGATCCAACTTTCTCTTTAATAATAATTCAATATTTAATACAAAGTAATACAAATGGCGGATGTGTGTATGACACACACACCTTACAACGTGACACCACCATGAGTGGAGTGTAAATTACCAAGTGGCTAGTGTTTGTATGACACACACACATCTGACATCGTGACACCACAATGAGCTTAGTGTCCATCACCAAGATATATATTTCATTCAAATTTAATTACTGAACACATAATTGATAGTTATTTAAAACAAAACATTAGCCTAACAAATGTAATATATGTAAGTGTCATGCAATTCTAACTTGTATTCTAATCTAATAGAAAAAAACGTTATTTAATTTTAGTTTTTTATAAAACGGTTTTAAAAATAAATTTAAGACACATTTAACCTCTACGCCAGATTTTGTTAACAGAAAGACAAAAATAAATATAAATAATTCATGACATCATTGACTTTCTTGTGAATTCTGTCAAGGTATTTTTTTTTACATTATATCATTCATAAATACATTGTAATGATCATTATTTTCACAATTAATATACATAGTCCAGCTATACGAGAGGAGAATCAATCTTGTAGTCTGCATCCATCCTGCAATAATCAGACACAATAATTAATTTTATACCTTACATCGTCCTTCAAACAATCTGATAATTTCATTGATAAATGCAAATTATAGCAATCTGAAGTTATCATTAATTTCATAGTTACTCGCAAATTATAGCAAACTGATGTTATTAATTTCATAGTTACATGCAAATTATAGCGATCTTATGTTATCATTAATTTCATAGTTACATGCAAATTATAGCAATCTGATGTTATCATTAATTTCATAGTTACATACAAATTATAGCATGCAGATATATGTTTTAAAAAATTCTTATTACGTACCCCAATCACACAATCGGATAGAATACTCCTTAGGTTGATTGAGATTTTCGTCTTGCAAGACTCGAAAACGGATGATTAATTTAAACATGCCTTTCTGTAACTATTAAAATATAATGTTCTTTTATACGGAGTAGGTAATTAAAATGATGAAATACACGGATTTCAACAAAGTTATGAAACGAGATTTAAAAAAAATTAAATTCTACAAGGACAAGGATTGTTATCAATTAAGGGAACAAGTGTTTGCAAGCAAACGGGATCATGAGAGCAGTTAAAAATTGTGTGGTGATTAGCACTGTAAAAAAAATAATTATATGACGTCATTTTTTAGCTTATATTTAATACAAGGTGTGCATCGGAAGGCGTGCAAAAAGTGTGCAAAATAATTATAAATTAAATACGCGCAGTAAAAAATGTGTTATATGACGTCTTTGTTGAAGCTTATATTTTAATTTTGGACAAGGGAACAATGTAAAAATAGGATTTGAGGATTTATAATCATAAAATACTTTGTGTACATTTCAGGAAGTTAGTATTTATCAAACAATGATAAGTTAGGCTACTTGGGGTTTTGACCAAAAAAAAGTAGGTGCCATAGGCGCCCTACAGCCCCAGTGGGAGCCATAAGTGCCCCACAATGCCCACAACCTCTAGTATCATACATTGTGGATAAATGACTGTCAACTTTAATTTTCATAGCTCATCAAATCTGTGTATCTTTTGTTCCTGTACGCGTGTATTTAGAATTGTTAGAAATGTACCATGAAATAGGCAGTATTGGAGAAATAAAATATTTGCAAAGTAAAACATGTTCAATAATAATAAATTAAGAATCATATCAATGATCAAATTGACCCCATATTTTTGGTAAAAAACATTCAAAATATTTTGTATTGAAGGAAATTTTATTGTTACAACTAAGTTGTGTTAAATATTATCTCCACTCATCACCGCACCAAAAAGCACCGGTGCAGGCTTTTTTACATATGTCTTTGCAATTGTCAAAAATTTGCTGGCAAGGTTAATGAGATGATGGCTATAGTCGGAAATGTTTTATTTAAAAAATTAATTTGTCATTGTCTGAGACATGTTATTATTTATTTGTATTGCTAAAAATATTTTTAAAGTATGGAAGCTAAACTAATAATATAACTATTAAATTGTAATAAAATATAGATTAAAAAAGAGGGTTTTTTATAAAAAGAAATAAAAACTATAAAATTAAGTTATTAACTGTTATTTATGTGCATGTCTAATTGTTTCACATGTGTCTTCATAACATTGTCCCTTTCGGTAATATATCCAAGTTGCACGCCACTTGACTTCGATCCATATATAAACAATATAATAGCCGAAGTAAGAAGTTGGAAGGAAGGATCCGTAGTGCTATGACGTCATTTTTTAGCTTATATTTAAGTTATATTCAAGGCGCGCATAAGGAAGTGTGCAAAATTCTAAAAGATTCTGAAACAATATTATATTACATAATTTTAGCTTATATTTTAATTTTGGAAAAAAAGAGCGATGTAGCAAAAAAGATTTGAGGATTTATAATTATAAAATACTTTGTGTACATAGTAGGCGCCCTAAAACCCCAAGTTTAGAGATATAATATCTAAAAATTGCAAGGGTTCTCCTAAACGGTCTATTCCGATTGCAATTAAAACAATATGCTTTCCCTAGTTCATGTTATTTTAAGATTGTATATAGTTCATACAAAAAGGAACATGAGAGTAGAAATAATATTCCCTTAATTTACATTTTTTGTGTTGTTTAGATAACTACATAGTTATTTCTGATCTAAAATCTAATTATTAGTAAAAAAACTGTATGTAGAGGGACTGATTTGAAAATTACGTAATTCAAGACCGATTCATTATTTCTGGACGATTGGGAATAGTTATTTGGTTTAGTACTAAAGAATAGTGTTATGTAAACTTATTTTTAAAAGGTTTATTTCTTTATTCCGTTTTAATTTTACACGATCTTGAGAAAAAGAATAACACGCATATACATCATGACCGCTTTTCAAAACTATATTGGTAATGGAATTTACATCTTTCACCGATTAGATACAAAGACCATTAAGGTTATTATTTTCTGATATTGGCTTTATAAATATTATTTAATTCACCGGATGGCTCGGATAGTATGAGAGTTATTAAGTAAAATGGCAAAATATGTTTTAAAAGATTATGATTCATTGTGGGCCATAGGCATTAAATGTATTTTTATGTAAGCTTTAAATATATTTTTTATTTATCCGATCGCCATGAAACTTTGTAACATTGTGTAGTACACTTACGTGAAACTTTGTAACGTTTAGTACACTTACGTGAAACTTTGTAACGTTGTTAAATACACTTACGTGAAACTTTGTAAAGTTGTGTAGTTCACTTACGTGAAACTTTTTAAAGTTGTGTAGTACACTTACGTGAAATTTTGTAACGTTGTTTAGTACACTTACGTGAAATTTTGTAACGTTGTTAAGTACACTTACGTGAAACTTTTTAAATTTGTAGAGTACACTTCCTTGAAGGCTTCTGGAATACTATTTTTAATCTCTACTCATTTGTTTCTTTGATTATTTTTTTTCTTAAATCATGGCAACTCCCGACCTGTTAGACTGTTTGATAGTGCTTGAGGATAAAATACATATTTTATTGTATTAGTTGCACGTCTTCTTTTATTAAATCCTTTATATTAACTCGTGGTGTCTGCTTGCTTGCTTGAGGCAGGAGAGCGGGTTGTGCCGAAAAAACATTGGATCGATTTTAATCCACTTCCTCGTTAGCTAGCCAGCTGAAATTTTGCAGGCAGACTCATGCTAATCATAAAAATGATGTTTCAAAATTTCAGAATAATCGAATGTACCGTAATTAAATCAAGAATTTTTAGATTATTTTATTTATCTCTATGTAACAGGTCAATTAATTTTCTTTGCTAGAGCGTCGTGATGCGTATTATATTGAACGACCTTTTTAATACTTTCCTGTTTCGCGATTCGGTGCGTATTATATTTACGTTACTTAAAAAATATATTTCCGATCGGTGTGCATTATATTAAACACTAGTGTATCACCCGTCATAAATGACGGTAGTTTTCAGCTGAAATCTATTTACTTTGAAAAAAATGTACTTTTTTTAGGGCGCCTACGACGCCGACTTTTTTCAAAAGTCCAACTAACTTGTCCTTGTTTGATAAATACGAAATATTAAACTTTCTGAAATGCACACAAAGAATTTCATAATAAGGTTTGTAGGTTATTTATTTTTTTTATTTTACAATTAACCATCATCAAATCCTTTTTTTACATTTTTCCCTTTTCCAAAATTAAAATATGAGCTAAAACAATCACGACACATACTATTTTTTTACAGTGCATCTTTAATTTGCACACCTTTTGATGTATTGGTTCAGTAATTTGGTGCGCTTCTTTCTAAAATTAGTAGCGTTACATCCACACATACATACATACATAGATACATAAAGAAGACGGGAATTATTTATATTGATGTTTTACGAGACATAAATAAAATTTTGTATTTTTGGATTGTCTTGCGCTGCGTATTATAATGAACACTAGTGTATTACTCGTGAAAAATGACGGAAGTTTTCAAAATAAAATACGATTCAGCTGAAATCTATTTATTTTGAAAAAAATACACAAATACAAATAAAAAGTAATGTAATACAGAAGTTTTATTTATTTTTATTTTATTCCTTTATTTTCATATTGCACAATTTTATGTGGAACGTTCGAAAAGTGTTATTTTTGGTGCAGTAATTTGGTGCGCTGGTTTCTAAAATTAGTAGCGTCACGGACAGACAGACGTGAAATACATTGCAAATTATGTATGTGGATTCTTTTAGTTATGACTCATATAAAAAGGATTTATATTCCAAAACTTTTTTTTTATGGGTTTTTATTATGTTTACATGAATTCATGATTACCGTTTACTTTAAAAGACTTACTTTGTATGATGAATAATTACTATCACACTATTGTTCCTTGCAACAATATTGTTAAAGTTCTTGCACACACTTTTATTGCACACATCTTGTAAAGACTTTGTAAATTAACATGTGGTGAGTGAAATCACAAAATAATATTTTTGGTGTTTTTTCCGGATCTGTTTTTCACTATTTCAATACTATCTAGGACCAGCTAAAGTGTTTTACACTGCACGTTTTATACGACCACAGGCTACTTGTGCTTACACAAAATGTAAACTATCTGACCAGAGGATACTCGCGCTTACACAAAATGTAAACTATCTGACCAGAGGATACTCGTGCTTACACAACATTTAAACTATCTGACCAGAGGATACTCGTGCTTACACAAAATGTAAACTATCTGACCAGAGGATACTCGTGCTTAGACAAACTGCCATTAAATTATAGGGACTGATTGAAACATAACGCCATTTACTACCATAACATAGTTTTAGTAACACAAATTTAAGTCGTAGGCCTATAATATAGATGAGGATTTTAAAGAGATGCATTAAATAGTCGGCAAAGGGATCCAACACATTATAGTGAAGGTTGCAAGGATTATCATAAATTGTTCAATTTTATTTTGCCTTGAAATGTTTCTGCAAGAGAAGAATGTTTAAGAAATTGCTAGTATTTTGTAAGATAATGAAAATGTGAAAAAGTGAAAAAATGCAAGTTCAATTAAACAAGTGTGTCTGAAGTCTAAGCTTAAAACAAGTAAAAACGTATTGAATAAAACAAAAGACTAGTCACATACAAATAATTGTTTAAAATTGTATATACAAAGAATAGACTGATACTCTGTAAAATATAAAAAGTATATACTAATGATAAAAATGACAATAATAATAATAATAATAACAATTTGATAATTTACATAGCACAGTACCTCGTCAAACTCCTGGGCTCACATCGGTTCATAAAAATAGTAACACACATAATATACTCATCAAAGCATTCAATGTAAGACATTCATATCCTAACGACAACATTAAAAAAGTTTAATGCCTAACTGGCTTTATCCTAAAGACATTACGGTGCACATAAGCTACGTTTATCATTGAAAGAAATGTTTGATTGTTGTTTAATTATTTTGAACGATAAATTTTGAAGATAGTTCTTTTTAATGCAGCCTTGAAAGACTTAGTAGTTTATTTCGGTGTTGCTTTATTTACTTTGTGTGTAGGCTATGTCTATGAGTGTGTGTCCCCGCGGATGTGTGTTTTTAAAATCGGTTGATAATGACTAGAAGAGAAGCAGAATTTCATAAGTATATTTTCATCATAAACTATTATTATTATTATAGTACATATATACAAAACAAATACATTTTTATTGCATATAACGTTAAACTTGAGATATCATGGCTGTCAAGACTAAATTAGAAGATCGTATTTCTTTTTTAAATCAAATCAAACTTTAAATTGTTAATTGAATAGACATGTAGATCTATTTTTACTTTTATTACTTACAATTTTCTTGGTATGCAAATTAAAAATAAAAAGAATAATACTTTTTTTTAATGAATAATGATTTTTTATTTTTTATTTATTTAAAACAACGCAAAACCATACAATTAATTTACTAAATTTTACTCATGCGTTTGTCAAATTTATTGTTAACACACCCTACGTCATCTCCATTGTTCATGTTTATCAAAGTGCCATGCCACTTGTCTTCGATCCTTAGAAGTAGGGATACAATGGTAATGAATCTAAAAGATTTTCCTACCCGGATATATGTAATTATTCCCATTATCTGCACAAGGTCTAATGAAAATATTTCACAAAATACATTTTTATTGTTTCTTGATTAATACAGATTTAATATGTTATATTAAATTGTTAGTGTCTTAGTACAAATTTGAACAATAAAGATATTAAAGATCGTAGCCTTTATGTAAATACGGCTTTAATAATAGGGAGAAAGTAGACAGTGAACAATTTATAACATCTTTGTGCTTAAAAATAGAGAGGAGACCGTATATATAATCATTTTATAACATCTATTATAATAGCATGGAAAGTAGAGAATGTAGACATTTTAAAACATCAGAGGAAAGTTTGTTGTCTTCGGTCTGACTATAAATAATGACGTAGCCAACGGGTTAAAATTGATGTACAAAAGTGTTCAGTTCCAATACATAATTTAAACTAAATTATTTGATCATTGAAACAGTCTCAGCTAACAAGTTAATAAATTACTTTTCATTTAATGTAGTTATCGAAGTAAAATCCATCATATAAAAGGAGTTTCTTTCTTTCAGTATTTATTAAGATCTTGTCTCTTTGTTTTAGAAGTTTTTAATGATCAAAAGTATATGTCTTCAGCTTTGCAACACTTGTATGTTTGTATTTTCCTTCATTAGTTCTAATTGCATGAATTGCAAAATGTTGAATATAGTTAGATTAAATTTAGGGTTTGAAGAGAAAAAATAATAACTTTTATACACATACAAAATATTACAAATGTTAAAAATTAACAATTGTTCAATTGTTTAATTGTACGGCAGTGGCATATTTCGTTAAAAAATATATATTTAAACAAACAATAACATTAAAACAGAGATAAAATAAATATTTTCCAATTAATTTAATATTACATTGCCGATGCCTTGTTTAGTGCTTATATGAAGTTGATTACAAGCCTTGGGGTTAACTTCGTTTTGTTTCCACGATTCGTTTCTATTGTGTTCTAAGTAACATTTTAACAAGCGGGACATTGTTTTATATCTCTCTATGAATTTATTTCACATCAATGACGCACCACAAAAAACCGAGCCTGATGTATTTAATATGACATTGTGTTAAGAAAAATGAGAAAGTTAAATAAATAGATTGTAATGTAAAACAAAATCAATTGAAATTGTATTTAAATTCTATAACACATAATATTAATAACGTTTATATTATAAATGCCTCATTGTCGATAAATAAAAATTATTGAATAGAAAAATAATATTAAAAGAAATTGTCGGCTTTAAAAATCATAAATATTTTTAAAAATATGAAAACTCTCACATTTATTTATTTAGCCTGGTTAATGTGAATTTGAACATTTTGAACGGACGATTGCCAATACCAATTTGTTGCAAAAATAAATAATATACAGACTAATTTACAATACAACACCAGTCTCATCAAGAAATTATAAAGACAGAGGGGCAAGAATAGGCTGTCCACTCTGTAGGTCAGGAGCTGATGAGACTGAACAACATTTATATCTCACATGAAATACAATTTTACAAACTAAAAACACACTCCAACAATTCATACAAGCAGGCACAATACACCAGGTAGATATAGACAAAGCAATAACACTAAACATAATACCAGACTCTATCAACAAGAAACAACAAACTATAAGCTTAAAAATACTTTCACAGTACAGAAAACACATATGGCATCACAGAATCCAGACATTTTTCCATAACCACAGTTACACAAACATAATATTAGAACACATGTTTAGACAAACAATTCAAACCATGATATTAAACATAACAGAAGATAATTAAGGTTTTTATGTTTAAGAAATAATATAGTATGTACATTTTATTTGTTACAATCAAATAGTTGTATTTTATTTTATTTGTGAATTCATATAAAATATGTCATTTAAAAAAAACTTTAACGAGGGATAATGTGTAAATAAAAAGCTAGGATTCTCTTAAGATTGGTGTATTCTGAGTTCGATTAAAATGAATTCATGTGTTTGGTGAATTTTCCTTCCAATTTAAATACTTTATAAATTAGTAAATTGATATTAGACAGAAAAAATAATTTGTTAACCTTGCCTTTGTTGATCACATTTACTAAATACGTCATGATAATTTGATGATTTGTTTAAACACTGAACTATTTCAACTCGTCATACAATTGCACGAGACCAACCTTAAACATTTCTTAAAATCACATCTGGAGAAACTTGTAAAATTATACAGATCTAGATAATACATGTTAAAATACCTCAAAGAGCCTAGGTTTCTTTTCATCCTACTTTATATGATTACAAGGTTGTGCATCGGCGCCGTGGCGACTGCGGCGCCCACTTTTTTCAAATGGCCAACTAACTTATCCTTGTTTGCTAAATACTTAATATTGAACATACTGAAATGTATACAAAGTATTTTATAATAGGGATTGTAGGGCGCCTACGGCGCTCACTGCAGCTGTGGGGCGTCTATGGCGCCTACTTTTTTTGGTCAAAAGCCCAAGTAACTTATCATTGTTTGATAAATACGAAATATTAAACTTGCTGAAATGTACATAAAGTATTTTATAATTATAAATCATCAAATTATATTTTTACATCGTTCCCTTTTCAAAAATTAAAATATAAGCTAAAAAAATGATTTCATCATATAATATTTTTTTTTACAGCGCGTCTTTAATTTACAATTATTTTGCACACCTTTTTGCGCGCCTTTCGATGCACGCCTTGTATTAAAATATATGCTCAAAAAATGACGTCATAGCGTTCCACATCCTTCCAGCCAGCCAGCCAGCCAGTGACTTGGACTATTATATTGTATATAAGCGTTACATCACCTATGTGTCCAAAGACAAGTTTTCTTTTAACATAAATCCTAACACTGAAATTGCCCTAAAAAATACACTTAGATTAAAATTTAGTAAGGAAAAAATAATATAAAAAAAAGAAACTCAATTTTGATGCACGTTCAAAATCATTTATTTCTAGTAAAGAGTGCATCATGTTCTCTAAAAAAAATAGTATGTATTCATTTTTATAGTTAAAGAATAATTTTATAGCTTGTGTATATTTGTAGATATATTAACAACACCTAAATTGATACAAATAAATGCATCTAACATTAAAATTTTTTTAAAAAAAAATAGCAAAGTAAGTGAAGAAAGAACAAAAAGCGCGTTTCATTGTTGTGCAATCATCTTAGCAGCTCAGTTTCTTTTTATTAGTATTTTTGTTTTTTTCTTTAATATGTTTTTGTCTTCTTTTGTTTAAAGTTTAATTATACATTTAGATGTGTCTCATTGCTATCTTATTTAAGCCATTTTCAATTTCGTTGTTTTTTTTTCTTGCTACTGTTTGTGCACGTACTTTTCTCATTTTCTTTGCTGTAGCGTTTGCTAAGCCGTGGGTCGGACCTAGCTGTTTTTATTAATGGACTTTGCGTTTTCATATTATGAGAAGCGAAAGGAATACGTTATTTCCGCCAGCGTCCCAGCACAAAGTAACAGTGCTGCATTATTTGATATTAATTTGTTCTTGAAAAACTTAGATGAGAAGATTAATGAAAGCATTTTTAATTTAAATGTGTATTAAAATATAATTTACACTTCTTAGAGTTTTAGTACTAATAATGTGTGCTACTTAAATGTTTCAATGCATAAATCTTATAATAATTTATAGAAAGGTGTCATTTGATGACCGAAACACATTTTAATATCTTATTCATTTCACTTTTACTAAAACTATTAAATTTATGTATTTACTTTAAAGATATGCCTGTATACATGTGTAAGGTGCGCAACAACTTCATTATCTCATATTATCAATGTATTTTATCCAAGTGGCACGCCACTTGAACTCGATTCCTATTAATAGTGATATAATGTCAATAAAAAAATTGTATTCTCCTACCCCAAAAAAAAATAGTTATAAAATAATAATAACCTTTCTTTCCGAGTGGCACGCCACTTAACTTCGATCGCTACAATTAGGGAAACAATGTCAATAAATTGCTAGAATTCTTGGAACATTTGTTAGATGTAAGATTCAGATCTGAATTGTTGCCCTTTAAATAATTAATAAAATTATCTCACGATGTTGGCTGTGGTAGGTGTGGAGAATAGTATCTTATCTATACAGACGCTCCTTCTATGCAGAATATAGTTGCGTCCACAGACCATGACAGATGATCTGTTGGCAAGTGATGCAGCGTTCACAGGCCACGGCTTTGTGGGTTCCACGCATTACCCAGCCGCCTAACTATAGGTACCCATTCGGAGCGGGGTGACTCGGGGACGCCCAGGCCCCGGGAACAAACCCTTGCCTTCACACGGATTCGAACCCGTGACCATCGGTACGACAGTCCAGTGCGCTGCCACTCGACCACCGCGTGGTTGGAAATAAGCCATCAAACTATAATATCAACAAAATATCAACTTTCCTGTCACTCCAGCCTTTTAACAAAATATAAATTCAAGTAGGGACTTGAGGGAAATAACCCAACAAATAAATACTCACAGTCTAAAGGGACGCTACCGCACTAGAGTTGATGCCCTTGACCACGTGACAAACATCAATGACAAGGGAGAGTTATGCGCCCACCTATTTAAAAAATACCACGAGTTTCCGTCCACCCTGCTCTTATCCTATCTGTTTACAGACTCTCCTTCTATACGAAAGATTATTGCGCCCTACGCTTATCTATGGTTTGTGTTTAGTCCTGCATTTTTATTAGAGATTTAAATGTTGATAAAGTGTTGGTTTTCCTGGATTCTTCAGGCAACCCATTCCACGCCCGAATTCCGGACGGGAAGAACGAAAATGTGCATGTGTTTGTTCTTGCATACGGAATAAGAAAGGTATTTTTATCCTTATGTCTATCTGAGGGTCGTATTAAGTTATCTTTGTGTTGTATTTCTAAATTAGAATTAATTGCTTTATGTATGATTAATACTTTGCTCTTGGTTCTTCTATCCTTTAGTCTTTCAAGGTTTAATGATTTAACTAATGGTGTTATTCTTGTCAGTTTTGAATATTCTCTAGTAATGAATCTGGCAGCTCTTTTTTGAATTTGTTCTAGTTTATCATTGCTTTTCTTTGGTGGATGGGTCCCATACAGAAGATGCATATTCTAGTACAGGTCTCTCCAAAGTGAGGTAGCATTTTAGTTGTATAAGTCTATTACATTTGTTAAGTTTTCTTTTTATAAAACCTAAGGTTTTGTTTGATTTTTTAATAACTTCATTGACATGGGGATTCCATGATAGTTTCTCATTTATTAAGACTCCTAAGTATTTTGCATCTTTAGTTTGGGTCAGTTCTTTTCCATGAATGTAATATTTTGAATTTATTTGTTTAATTTTCTTTGTTACTCTTAATAGTTAACACTTTTCTGGGTGGAAAGACATACTCCAGTTAGTTTCCCATTTTATCAATTCATCTAAGTCTTTTTGTAAAATTTTGATATCATGTTCTGATTTAATTGTTCTCTAGATTATACAATCATCAGCAAATAACCTAACTTTTGTACCTGTTGAGATGTTGTTGGGTAAACCATTTATATAAATTAAAAAGAGTAAGGGACCTAGCACAGTTCCTTGTGAAACTCCTGAGTTAACCTTTATTGGTGCAGATTTAGATCAATTAATTATTACAGTTTGCTCCCTGCCCAAAAGGAAGTCTTGCATCCAGTGATGTAAGGGAGCTGAAATTGCAAAGTATTTAAGTTTTTTAAGTAAACTAAGGTGGTGAACTTTGTCAAATGCTTTTGAGAAGTCAAGTACTATTGTGTCTATTTGATCATTATTGTCTAAGTCTTTTGATAATTCATCTATAAAACCTATTAATTGAGTTTCACATGATCTGTTTTTTCTAAAGCCGTATTGATGTGGGCATAGGGCATTATATTTGTCTAGGTGGCTAACTATTTTACTATATATTATGTGTTCTATTAATTTACAGGTGATACTAGTAAGTGATACAGGTCTGTAATTACCAGGGTCTGATTTATCACCTTTCTTAAAGAGTGGAGTTACGTTAGCTAATTTCCAATCCTGGGGCACTTTACCCTGGTTTAGAGAGGCTTGAAAAAGAACTACAAGGATTGGGGACAGATCATTGCTTAGTTCTTTTAATAAACTTGCAGGCAATTCATCTGGGCCAGTGGCTTTGTTTATTTTTAAGTTTTTAGGAGTGAATGTATACCTATCTCGTCTACAGTTATGTTGTCTATTTCTTCCATTTTATTTAAATTTATTAAAACTTCCTTGTCGCCTGAGGCAGAGAATGATGATGCAAAGTATGTGTTAAGGATATTAGCTTTAGTCTCATTATCATTATAGGTTTTATCATTTGAGCCTTTTAGTGTGACTATTCCTGTAGGTTCCATTTTTTTAGATTTGATAAAGGACCATAAGTTTTTATTGTTATCTTTAGAAATTAAATTGTTTATATATTTATTTTGGAGGTTTCGACTAAAATTTTGTGTCAAGTGTTTAATCTTTAAGTACTTTTTGTGTATCCTTTTTGAATTGGTAGCCTTACATTTCTTAAATAAGTTCTCTTTTTGTTTGCATAGCTTTTTTAATTTAAAATTGAACCAGCATTTGTTAATTTTATTTGATGTTAATTTTTTTGGAACATTCTCATCCATAATAGTTTTTAGATTTGTTTTTATATACTTCCAAATTTCTTCTACTGGGCTATTTGTATTAAATTTACATAGGAAATTTTGTTGAAAGTTAGCCGCTGATTGGTGTAGTTTTATGAAATTACATTTATTACAAAGATATATTATTCTTCTAGGTATCTTATTAATTTTAGTTTTTTTTTGTATTGGTGACTCTAATAATATCATGGTCGGACAGTCCAGGAATTATTTTATAGTCTATCACTAGTCCTGGTCTATTTGTTAGGAATAAATCTAGTGTTTTATTTTGCCTTGTTGATTTTTTACTATCTGTTCTAGGTTTAAGTTGTTTATAGTGTTTATAAAGTGTTCGTTAATATATTTATTTGTTTGATGGTTATCAATTGTATAGTTTTTCCAATTTATATCTGGAAGGTTGAAGTCCCCCATAATCCAAATTGCAGAGTTTTTATGATTTTTTTTAATGACATTTAATTGACTACAAAGATTTTCATGTATTCTAGGTTAGTATTCGGTGGTCTATACATACTGCCTACAATAAGTGGTGTTGAGTTTGGTGTAACTATTTAAAAAAAAACAGACTCTATATTAAAATTTGATTGTGTAGTAATTTCTTCAGCTATGATATTTGATTTGATTTCAAGCAGCACTCCTCCATAATTGTCTGGTCTATCTTTTCTAAAAATATTATAATTGTTGTTAAATATTTATGAGTTATATATGTTGGGGTTCAACTAAGTTTCAGAGCCAGCAATTATGTCTGGTTCTTCTGTTTTTATAAGTAGCTCTAAATCTGGAATTTTATTTTTAATACTTTGGAAATTAATTATTAGTGTCTTGAGAGTGTTTTGATTATTAGTGTTATTAGATTCTTTATGGTCATTTTTATGGGTTTGCGTGGCAGGTTTCATTTTATATAGTGGGTCATTTATAATAGGATTAGCCAAAACACTGTAAGAGTTTGAGGTGATCAGGTCTCTATAGTTACACAAATCTGAACTGATTTGGGGCAACACAAAATGTATGCAGTGCCAAGATGCATATTTCAGTTCAGAGCTCCCCTGTCAGAGGAAGCTTACCGGCTTTCACACGCGGACTTACTCAGAGGAGCTAACAAAGAGGCTGTACAGATTGGAGGTCAACGTCTACACATCAGGGCGTCACATGACACATACACATATATAATATATATATATATATATATATGTATATATATATATAATATATATATATATATATATATATATATGTATATAGCTTATTTTACAAGCAATGGTAATAAGCAAGCAATTTTTTCCCTACTTTTTAAATTTGCATTTGTATATTATCTACAACAATTTAATAATGTGAAGTGAAAGGTTTTATTACAATTATTTATTATGTAGTAAATTATATAATGATATATCCCTCAAAAGCCCTCAAAATATGTAAGTAGTTGGAAAATTGTTTCATTTATTATATATAATATACATTGGTAATGGAAAATACTGTCAATGTTGTTGTTTTATGCAGGAATGTACACTTCACATTGCTTTACTAACGTGTTCTACTTGTAATCCAATAAATTCATTTGTTTTATTTACAATCAAAAAATTATATAGAATAAAGTAAATGTATTCAAATTAAAACTTACACATTCTGTTAAATAGACATCAAGTAGTTTCTCTATGGAGTTAAAGATAAACATCATTTGTTTTTTCTTCACATTATGTATGTTTGACGCTATCACTTTTGATAGATAATGATATAGACAGTAATCATCCATCCCTTATTCTGTAATGGTTATTGTTCTTTGGTGGACAATTTGTTCTCGATTCAACTGATCGACTCTAACATTTCATGTCTTTGTAGTCATTTATATGAATAATAACACAGAATGAGGATCGTTCACCGACTATTTTAGCGTGTATCTTAGTGACAGAAAGAATACGTGTATGTAGTTGATTGTAACTGACGAGAGGGTGAAAGACAAAAAGAACATCACTAAGATAGGAAGTACAGCGTCACATTAAAACTACAAAAAATATTTGTATACGACAGAAGTTGACGTCATTTACTGTTATATAATGGATTGACTAACATTTAGAGACCATTTTGTATACATTTTTTCTATCGATTATTCTAAATGATCATCTTATGTTATATTATCTTTTTCAGACTGTTATACTACACAGAAGATTATTGTGTCCTAACCTTCAATACAATGTGATGTTGTCCTTGAACATTTAATAGAGTTTTAAATGTTAACAGAGTATTGGTTTTAAATGTTAACAGAGTATTGGTTTTAAATGTTAACAGAGTATTGGTTTTAAATGTTAACAGAGTATTGGTTTTAAATGTTAACAGAGTATTGGTTTTAAATGTTAACAGATTATAGGTTTTAAATGTTAACAGAGTAAGGGTTTTAAATGTTTACAGAGTATTGGTTTGAAATGTTAACAGAGTGTTTGTTTTAAATGTTAACAGATTATAGGTTTTAAATGTTAACAGAGTAAGGGTTTTAAATGTTTACAGAGTATTGGTTTGAAATGTTAACAGAGTGTTTGTTTTAAATGTTAACAGATTATAGGTTTTAAGTGTTAACTGAGTATATGTTTTAAATGATAACAAGGCAACTGTTCTGAATGTTAACAGCGTATTGGTTTTAAATGTTTACAGAGTATTGGTTTCCCTGGTTTCCTCAGACAACCCATTCCATGTCCGAATTCATTAAAAAAAAAGTAAAGTTGAAAAATGCGTATCTCAAGGATAACCTCCACATTATTACGTTCTGCATTGTCGGGTTAGTTCTTAAGACATAATGTATTGTGATGTGTCGTCCACATTATAAATGTGTATAAAACGCTTTGTAACTAGGGGAAATAATTCGTTGAGATTTAAATTGAGTTTTTTGTCTTATTTTTAAATAATAATAAACAGTTTTGTAATATTAATATCATTCAAATTGCAAAATTTCGTCTCAAGATAAAACAGAGCATTGTTTAATTACCTTCTTTTAAAAAAATATATATTTATATATTAGGGCTGCGCAATTAAAGATCAATTAATCGATTAATCGTAAAAAATGTAATTCAATCAAATTAATTTGATCGGTTAAATTTCGAGAGAGATTGAAGTAAATATTTCAATTTTTGTTCCAATTTATTAGTAATTTAATTTTTTTGTTACTTACATACTTTTCTCTGATATTAATCTAATATATAATCGCCCTAAGTATGCGTGTGTCTCCCCGTTCAAAGGCGCGCGAAAAGGTGCTCGAAAGGCGCGCAAAAAAGGTGCGCAAAAGAGGCGCGCAAAATTATTATAAATAAATTTAAAATGTTCGCCGTAAAAAAAATATTATATGACGGCATTGTTTTAGCTAGAACGCCAATTACCGAAACAACGCACGAACCTGTGACGTCAGCATTAGTGTACACACAAACACACATTTGTGTTGAGTCTAACATCGGCCACCAGCCTATGCGTGTGTGTGTCTCCGTTATAAATCATGATGTAAGTCACCACCAACCGGTTGATGTCGGTGTGTCGGTCTTCGGTTCTTGACCCACTGCCAACTGCATTGCTGCGCCGCATTCAAGGTACGACACCGTTCTCCTACGCCTGTACCCATCGTCAATGTCACGTTCGCATTGCTTTATTATTTCTTCTTCAACTCCACAAATTTACAAACCTTCGCGTGTTGCCACGAGACAAATATGCTGGAAAAAAGAACATCCGATGAAGCCGAAATTGCCGATAGAAAACGTCGCAGAAACGAACATAACAGGAATCAAAGAAGAACAGAAACACACGAGGAGGCATCCCGGCGACGAGTAACGCGAAACCAACGCGAAAGATTTTTTGGGTTCCACATGCACAAGCAGTCTCATGCAATTATCAGACTCCAAGTTCATCTCCTTGGCGAGCAATCAGTAGTTTTTATTACTGATAACGTTGAGGCTGCAGCACAGAAGGAAGCTTCGAGAGACACTACTTTAACGGCATGGTTCAAACTAAATAAACAATACCAGATGGCTACAGGTATACTATACTATACACACTGACATACCTGAACATTATGTTTTTCACGAGAGGACCAGAACATGGCAGAGAAGGCAAAGGGATGCTGACAGAATAATTGGTCGTATGTACTCTTTCAGTTTAGTGTCAGACATTCAGAGCTTCTGCTTGCGCTTACTTCTCCTTCATGTGCCAGGTGCAACTTCCTTTGAGGACCTTCGGACCGTCCATGGTAATACATATCCAACATTCAAGGAAGCTGCACAATACCGAGGCCTTTTCAATGACAAGCAGGTCTGGGATATGACGTTACATGATGCAGTTGCCGAAAAGAGACCCGCTCTCCTATGGGAATTATTTGCACATATGTGCCTGCTCGCATCTCCTTCAAATATTCCACAATTGTTCCAGAAATATAAAGAATACGTTTATGAAGATTTTACGTTGCAGTTTCATCACGAACTGAATTGCAAACACTGCCTCAATTTTGCCCTTACTGATATTCAATTGATCTTTATTGCTAATAGGAAAACCTGCGAGAATTTAGGTTTACCAGTTCCCCCAAGGCACGTGGAAGACATACATGACAGCGTTTTTGATCCGGTCCCACAGCTCAGCAAAGCAACAGACATGGTACGGAGTCTCAATGAACAGCAGAGACACGCATTTGATGAAATTATCACATCCGCAGCCAATGATCATCTTCCTCATAGGTGTTACTTCTTGACGGACCTGGTGGCAGTGGTAAAACATATTTGTACACAACCTTGCTTGCATCCTTTAGAGTGGAACAGAAGATTGCTTTAGCTACTGCATCAACTGGAATCGCGGCCAATTTACTGTAAAGTGGTCGAACGTATCGTTCCCAAATTCAACTTCCCGTCCCAATTATCGACACCTCAACCTCCAGAATGAGAATGACCTCCTCCGATGCTGACATTCTCCGAAGAGCCACACTAATCATTTGGGATGAATCCACGATGGCCTCTAAGGACACATTGAAATGCGTGAATAAACTCTTACAAGATATCATGCAAAATGGCAAACCTTTCGGAGGAAAACCCATTCTCTTGGGTGGGGACTTCAGACAAACCTTGCCCGTTGTTGCTCATGGAACCAGATCCGCCATTGTCGAAGCGAGTATTAAGTTTACCGATCTTTGGTCTAAATTTACAATTCTCACATTGACAAGTAATGTGCGATATATTGATCCAGAATTTACGTCTTGGTTAATTGAGCTAGGCAATGGAATATTAACCAATGAACATGGATTGAACGAGAATATGTTTGAAGTTCCAGCCCATATGGTCCGCACAGGATCTATTGTTTCTGAAATATTCGGTGAACGACTTCTAGCCAGAGATGCGGAAGAATTTGCAAATAAGGCAATAGCCCTACAAATGCCGATGTGGACCTTATCAATAGTCAGGTTCTGCATTTACTTGAAGGAGAACCCAGGACATACTTAAGTTCCGACTCCATCGACGACTGCACGCCAGATGATGAAAACAATTATCCCGTGGAATTTCTACATCAATTGGCACCTTCGGAAATGCCGCTTCATCAATCTAATATATAAAGCTCAAATGTTTGTATGTTTGTATGTTTGTATCTTTCACTTTTCAACTTTCTGTTAGACAATCACGGAAAAACCAAATGACGGACGGGGACCAAATTTGGCAGGACGGTTCCTTTTACCCTGAAGGTGGTTTTAAGTTAGTTTTTGTAATTGTCCCTTTTGCCCGAATGCCGTAAATTAAATAATCAGAAAATGCAGAGACAAAGAATAAAAAATTTAACCTTATTTCTGTATTGAACAAATTTACGCGGACGTTCAAATGCCGTTCAAAGCGAGTTACTTTTGGTGACGTTTTTTTTCCCCCAATGCCAATACTTTATTTTCAGCCGTGCGCATTTGAAAAAATATTATAATGTTTAATTACGGTGCGCACATTTTCGTGTACGCTTCATAATTTGAGCTGTGTAGTACAAAGAATTGTTTATTTCTTTACTGTTACTTTCGTAATATTAGATAGACACGTAAACATATTTAATTACAACTGCCACACGATGCATTAGATTTAATCGTTTACACGTTTACATTTAATTGCGAATTTGTTTTAATTATTTTCTGTTCCATAACTCGACATTTAATTAAAAAAACTATTTATATAATAATTGTGTAAGTATTGTTTTCAAGGCTTAATTTTTAGCGGTGCACGTTTTAAAATCTTTTATCGCCTGATTACTGTGCGCACATTTTCGTGTACGCATCTTAAATTTAGCTGTGTCCTATTAATATAACATTTATATTTTGTTTGTCTTTTACATAAGCTGTTGTTTTTTACATAACCTATACACTTATACTATTTAAACTTAGGCTACCGGATTTATTAACATAAGTAGATTAAACTAAATAAAGTGATCCTGAAAACGCTTAATTATTTTGTATTGCGAATTGAATATGTTATGTTCATTCCTTTGATGATGGATTAACATAGGCCATTTTTAAAATCGATTATTGTGATGGTTTCACATGCATTTTTAACATAAAATTGATTTGTTTTGTTGTTTTTTTTAAAATTAGGAATAAAGCCTAATTTTTTTTATTTATCTTTATTATCTTTATCTCATAGACGCTGTTGCAAATATTGTATTAATTACAATTGTGTTACATTGCAGTGTCGTAAATATATAAGAGCTTTTTTAGTGACGACAGTGGCAGAGATCTTTTGGAAAAATGTCAACAAAGCAGTGGCCTTTTATTAATGGATACAAACAAACAAACATAAAAATATCAACTGAGTTTTACATATTACATATGCGTTTAAATTTTTTTATTTCAATTATTTTCACGATGTATTGTATTAATATTTTACATGCAATGAATAAATTTGGGATTTAAAAAATGTAATTCATAACTCGACATTTAATTAAAAACCATAGATGTAGCGAGTTTATTTTATGTTGAAAGTGATGGCCTATGTCAAATAAACGTACACTTTAAAACTGTTTACTTAAGCTTTATATACACTATACATTATAAACTTTCGATACCGAACGTATTTACAAAATTTGACTAAATTTAATGAAGTGATCCTGAAAACGCTTCATTAATATGAATTGCGAATTGAATAGGTTTTTATGTTCATTCCTTTGTATTCTTCAGAATAGCATAGGCCATTTCTAAAATTGCCTTTTAATCATTTTTAAGATGCACTTATTAACAGACGATTGAATCTTTTTTTTTAATGTATTTTATTTTTCAGATATAAAATCTGGTTTGTGTGTGTGTGCATTGAATATAATTTACAAAATATGATGCCTTATCCGAAATGGGAACAAAAAAAAGATTCCCTTTTGAAACTATACACATTGCTTATAAACCGTAAATATATATAGTAAAATATAGAGACATAAAAATGTTAAATATTATTTCCCTGTTTAGACAATTATGAATACGTCAAAATGAAGAGTTATTTTGGTCCAGTACATTTACTTTATAACAAGACTTTATTTTATGTGGCCAGCTTTCTATATGTCTAAATATGGTGTGCACATTTTTTATATCATTTTAATACGACCGTTTTTTTTTAAAAATAGTATTTTAGAAAGTACATTTATAATTTTGTTTATTTGCGCTATGAGTCAATTAGCTTTTGCCTTTTAAAGGGATAGTGCCACATGTTCTTTATCTCATAGACGTGGTTACAAATATTATATAACTTACAATTGTGATAAGATGCAGTTTCGTAATTATATATTAAATTTTTGAGTGACGAGGGTGGTAGAGCTCTTTCGGAAAACATATAAGTTATGTTAATTTTGTACAAGTGGGAATGAAATTGTAAATTTAGTTATTATGGTCGGCAAGAATCATTATTTAATAAGTCATATCTTTTGAATAGTAAGGTTATGTTAAAAGGCACTGCATTAAGTGAAAACAACTCACGCGGTAAAATGGCATATCTCTGTTTCTCATAAGATTTTAACTAAATAGTTCAAATCTGAAATTTAACTTGGCAAATAAAAATTTTAATAACCATCACCTAATACTTGGATAAAGGGTCAGCACACTCCCACTACAAAGTGCGGGTATTTTTCAAGTATATATATATATATATATATATTTAAATATGTTTGTGTGTGTATGAATGTCCTTTATAGCTGTCTAAACCATTCACCCGATCGTCATGAAACTTTTCAAGACTGTTGAGTATGCTCCCGGGATGGTAACTATCACTTTTTTCAAAATTTAACACTCATGGGGCGCCGGGGGCCCATATCGTCATGTTTTGCTAATACGAGCTATATAAAAATTAGTTTAAGCTTTAGCTACTGTGTAAACTATTGGATCTTAACCAAAATGTGTATATGACAACTTGATAGCCAATATTAAAATACTATAGGGCACTAAACTGCTAATATTCATTCCTTTTGGGCTGGGGGCCCAAAAATTCACATTTTTCAAGCGTTTAAGATTTTATTCACCATTCAGTCATTAATAATCTTGACAAATTATGACACATGTATCAATTATTATACTAATTGAAATGAACAGATGTTTTGAACTTTATATCTTGCCCAGAATTGGCCCTGGACCCTTAATGTCGTTTTTATCTAATATGAGCTATGTAAAAAATAGTTTCTACGTTAGCTACTTAGTAAATGAATAGATCTTCACCAAACTTTGCACACAAAAACTTGGTAGCCTATATTAAAATACTATAGACACTGCACTTCTAATGCCAATATCTTCGTGGCCGGGGCCCCAAATATCTTTTATTCGTATATGTTTAAGATATTTTTCCTATTTATTTTTTAAAGAGCTTGAGAAATATAGCCACAATAAAAACGAACTAAAATGAACAGGTTTTTGAAATTGACCTCTTGCACCGAATGGGCCAGGGCCCCTTAATGCTATTTTCCCCCTATTGTAGGTATATAAAAAGTAGTTTAAGAGTTAGATATTGAGAAAAAAACTGGATTTTGACAAAACTTAGAATATAAAAACTTAAGAGCCTATATTACTATAGGGCACTGAACTCTTAATTTCCATTCCTTCGAAAAAGTCTTTTTACTGAACTTTAATCATTGTATTCCCTATTCAATTTTACACGATATTGAGGAATATATATTGAGTACAATAGATAAAAACAACATTAAGGGCCCCAGGGCCCATTCTGGGCAAGATATAAAGTTCAAAACACCTGTTAATTTCAATTTGTATAATAATGGATACATGTGTCATTATTTGTCAAGATTGTTAATGACTGAATAGTGAATAAAATCTTAAACGTTTCAGAAATGAGTACAATGGCAATAAAAAAAACTATAATATCACTCATTTTGGGGCCGGGGCCCTTAATATCGTTTCTTCTTTTGTACGCTATTTAATTATTAATTTATTTATCCGTCTGCTATGAAACTTGGATTTTTTTTCCACACTTCCACGAAGATTTCTTCAGAATTATTTTTAAACATACCACTCATTTGTTTCTTTAAATTTATTCCTTTTTACTTTGATCGTTGCAACGCACGACGGGTCTACTAGTTAACAATAAAAGTCGGAGCAATTATAGTTCTTCTTCGCAATTTGAACACTAAACGAGGTCTATGCAACGGCACCAGATTGGTGTTTAGGGACCTCAAACCCAACCTCATCATAGCTGAACTGATGTCCGGAAGTGACAAAGGTCGCACTCTATTCATTCCACGCGTGGACATTGCCCCGACTAGGGCTGTCAATTTTGTTGAAAAAAGCTGCCCGGGTACCCGTGAAAATATCGAACGGGTACCCGGGTTATACGTCGTATAATTTTCCCCGTCATGACCGCTATACAATGGAACCTAGCCACCATCCATGCACCTCATTTCACACAATAGTAGTAGCCAACGGCTTGCTTCCAGTAACATAATATTACTAGTGCACTACAATTAACTACAATGCACTAAAAATTTTTATTCAATTCCTGCTGTAAATGCATTCGTAATACTTATAAACTAAAACTATAGTAAACTGAACATGCAAACAAAATGTCAACAGAATGACGTAACGTTCAATGTCATACCTTGAATGTTAATATCCACTTGGCATCGGTAGTCAATGCTAAGGGCGATGACGTATGCTATACTGCGGTAAATTTCAAGTGATCGTGCTTTGGTCAGTGGTACTGCTTTTGTTGACACCAACAAGTTTCTGATATTGGTGGGTCAGCGTTTAAAATCAATATCAATTTTATGAATAGCTTACAGATGGCGTTTTATCGAACTGGGTTGCCACCCTTCGCAGACACAATTTCATTACAATGTTGCATTTTGCAGTGTCACTGTCAACTCGCTTGGCATGATTCCACACGGCCGACGTCTTACCCATCTTATTAACCATAAAAGCTGACAACTTTAGGTGTATATCAATTTTTGGGCTAGGCAAACACGTGTTAATGAACCCAAGAAATACACGCGAATGCAAGGGTAAGAGTGTGGGTTATAGCAGTGCTTCTCAAAGTGGTGGTCCGCGGAAGTTATCAAGAAAGGAGAGAGAAATATAATTATAATCCTTCAATTGCTACCAATAATACTAACCCTATAGAATTTGTCATTTTTGACAATAAGCTAATAAATGAAAGAAATAAAAGGAAATAAAATACATTTCGCTTCCAAGTAAGTACAGGGAAAATAGTGCACAGGTTCCTGGTGCAATGGAAAAAAATTCCTGCCGGTCCGCGATACTAAAAAGTTTGAGAAGCACTGGGTTATAGGATTGAAGAGAGAAATGAGAAAAACGACATTAGATAGTATCAATCGGTCTCCCACTGTCGGCAATTTCAAAGCAAAGTTAGTCTGAAAGCAAGGGTGTTTTTATGAGGAAAAAAAACCAGACACGGCATCTTTCATCTCTATGCAGTCCATCCTCACAGCTGGCGTTTTACCCATCCTACACTGTTAGTAACTATTTAATGTATTAAATTTAAATACTGACGACCTTGTACTCATTATTAACATCTGTTTTTCTAGGTCAGCACGTGTTAATGAACACAAGAAGTAGAAGCTAATGAAAGGGTGTGGGTTATAGGAGTGAAGGGAGGAGAGGGTGGAGGGTTAGATAAACAACATTAGCTAGTTTCAATCGGCGTATTTCAAAGCAAAGTTAGTGAAAGTAGGGGGGGGGGTTATTTACAAACAAAGTCTTTCAGCTCTAAGCAGTCCATCCTTTTTTGGCAGAGGACTTTTGTTGTCTTTAATTGATTCTTTTAAAGGACCATAACTTTTTTGTGTTGTGCGGTTTCTGTTTCACGTTGAGAGAAAAAAGAGTTATCAAAATACATTGTAGTTTGTAGTGACCGTTGACAGATATTTCTCCTTAGATGTACTTATAAGCATATTTTGGAAACAAAAAATTTCATTTAATAAATTGTTTCGCGAGCCACAATGTAAACACAAAAAAGTCGCATGGGAGCCGAAGTTTGGCCTACGGTTAATATAGCCTATAGACCTTCAAGCCACATTTTCACGGGTACCCGAGCGGAATTTTATTACCCGGGTAATCTCACGGCAACGGGTACCCGGGTCCCGGGTACCCGTTGACAGGCCTAGCCCCGACAACCACATACTTGCCTTTCATTCTACGGAGAAGGCAAATCCCTGTGAAGTTAGCTTTCACAATGACCATAAACAAATCGCAGGGCCAGACACTGGATAAGGTCGGTATCTACCTACCACAACCTGTGTTTAGCCAATGACAATTATACGTTGCTTTCTCCCGTGTACGCAGATCATCAGATGTCAAAGTCCATGTTGCAGATGGTCCTAAACAAGGGAAACTGCTCCACGACAGCTACACCTGCTACACTAAAAATGTGGTGTACAAGGAGATCTTTCATATTTAGCTGTTCATATCGTATTGTGTTCATGGCAATTAAAGATACAAGTTCTTTTCTATTTCAGTATTTCGTACATCTCTTTGTTATTTATTTTCATATCGTATTGTGTTCATGGCAATATAAGCCAACTGTTATTTTCAATTACAGTAATTCATACATTTCTTTGTTATTTCTGTTCATATATCGTATTCTGTTCATGGCGATAAAGGCCACGTGGTTTTATCTATTGCAGTATTTGGTATAGTTCTTTGTTATCCCTTCTGTGGGTTTCGTTCTGCCCTCTTCAGCAGGCTTTTGAACTAGTATTATATATTTAGACGTGTATACGTAAACAAGGTTTTTCTTCCTTATTTCTTGCATCGCTGAATGCATTTACTGTGTTACGAAACAAAATTTGGGAGCCAGTGAAAATACCAAGACTTAACCAATTTCTTAGTCCGGTTAGGTGTTTGGTGCTATTCAAATATGATTACTGTCGCTGTTTCATCCCCCTCATTAGCAAACCGCTAGTGAGCGGTATTAATAAATGTATAACATGTAAACAGGGTATGAGTTAGCCTGAAAGGACGTAACAAAACAGCGAACGTTTCGGCAAAGAGCCTTTCTACATGAACAAACAAGCAACACAAATAAAACGAATATAAATAAATAAGAATATAAAAATAAAAACTTAGCTGCCAGGAAATCCGAAAATACCCCATTATGTTCACGAGTGAGTGGTACTGGTTTAGGAGCAGGAGCGCCAGGACGGATTACAAAAGGTAATGTGATTAATTTAGCAGACGCAAGCTCTTAGGAAACCTTCGAATGTGGGCAATACTCTCAGGTTGGCCCTATGATGATCCCCCGCCCAGCAGCAGTCCTTAACCATTAAGACTCGTATGCCGAGCCGGGTTGGCGCCGCGGTTGTAGCAAGTCGAAGTAAAAAATTCCACCCCCTCTCCCACCATTGTGAGGTCACTTTTAGTGGGTGGCATCTTCGATCATGTCCTAGATACCCAGGCAACCACTTCAGAAGCAACCTTCTATTAATCAAATTTAAAAAATTAATATATAATATGTTTAAATTACATTTTAGCTTTACCTGCTCCTTGCTTGTCCATCGTGATCGACGAGGGCCACTCTCATCATATTTATGATTTTCATGTTCTTAGGCAGCCACGTTTGTTTATATTTTGCTGATAACCCTGCCACGTAAAAGTGTATGTTACAACAACACCAAAGTGAGCAACAAAAGATATTTCAGTCAAGGGAGAGGATGGATTGTTAGACGAGGAAGACATCTTGAAAACACAAATCTGAAAGCTATTAGGCCGACAGACATTATCTCTACCAGAACCACCACCATCATTGAAGCTTTAATTGTAATGTCGAATCAATTTATGAAGCTGGTAAAGCTGCACAAGTAGCTGGGCAGCAACGAATGTCCATTGGTGGCTTATAAGCCCTATTCTTGCACGAAACGTTAGTCCGCATGATTGGGATGCCATTAGGAGGGTTTAGCACACAATCCTTTTTCACACACGTCTTTCATGTCTGATTGTAGGCTTTCATTATTTATATCAATTAAACTAGTTTAAGAGATAATTGAATGATTCTGCTAACACCACTTTTAAGCAATGAAGAATTTTAACTCTAATACACAATACAATACCCGCACATCTCACCAAAAACATGAACGCAAATTTAAGACATTTTATTCTACACACTTTTCTTAAAACGTTCCAGCCTTCTGACACACTTCTTAACACTGTCCTCTCCTTTTTCTCTCTGCTGCCAATACTGTGATTTTTATTCTAAGCCTGAACTAGTTTTATTGTAACATATTGATTTCCTACCTGGCGGGATTCTATCGGGAGGGGTTTGAACACGATCTTTCCTGGGGGGATGCTATCAGGAGGGGTTTGTACACTATCCTTCCGGGCTTGACGTCTGGACTGGGCAGTTTTAAATATAGGTGTTAATTAAATTTTAAAAGTATAAACTAAAATCAAGTTATATATTTGCAAGATTAAATACCATGTGAAAAATATCAAGTACTATTTTTTCTAAAAATATGAATTTTACAATAAGGAACAAGTAACTCGGAAATTGTCTATGCTGGAAAATTCAATATTTCCTTTTCAGAGAAGAATCGGGAAATCAAGAAGACAGACCTGGAAAAGTCTACTGGATGAACAGCCATTACTTATGTTATTTTATATTATACACCTTCAAATTTCTTATGATTTAGGCTCATTGCACAATTATCATAAGAAGACAAGTACAAGCGTTTGGCTAATAGAATAGCTACTTTTTAGTCGGTAAAGAAGTCAACAGTCTTCTTGCAAAATAATGTTGAACTCTTTATATATGACGGCTGTACATTTTTGTGCGCCTCACCAAATTGCATTGGAACTTATTTGTTTAATACGACGCTGTACTTTAAAAAATCCAAGTCTTCAACTTCTTGCGAATATCCTGATATTTTTTTTTCTAAATTTATCAATTTATACTTTACAATTCTTTTAGAAATATTAAATTCAAATTACATAAATGTTATTGTGCATGCAGCTTAAAGTTGTAAATATAAATATTGAGCTCTAATGGACAATAGATTTAAAAATTATTATTTTTATTTAAAACAACAAAACCTATGAAAATAGTGTAGTGACATTTACATGCATGTTCAATTGTTCAAACCATCTTGTCTCTATTCGTTTTTTTGTTTGTCGAAATATAATGTACATTTTATTTGTTATAATCAAATATTTGTATTTTATTTTATTTGTCAATTCATATAAAATATGTATGTAATTTCAACAACAACAAAAAAAAATTTAAAAAAAATAAAAAAAATAATTAAAAAAAATAACTAAGTGGCAAGCCATTTAACTTCGATCCCTATATTTAGGGAAACAATGAAATAAAATGCAAGGAATTTCATACCTATCGGTTATAATTTATAATAAATATAAATAATAAATAAATTGATGGTTAAAAAAAAATATATTAAAAAAATAAAAAAATATAAAAAAATCAATAGAAAGACATTATTTTTATCTAAGTGGCTCGCCACTTGTCTTCGATCCCTATAATTAGGGATAAAATGCTAATGAATCGCAAAGATTATTCTGTGCCCAGTATATCTTACTTTCATTAACATATAGTTAATATGATTAATAAAATATGGAACACAAGATTAAAAACAAAATTCACATATATTCCTTGTCATTGTTGCTCACATGGAATAAGGAAGCACTAATCTTCTGTAATCGTCTGTAACACATTAGATAACACATGACTACATAGTTACATCTGATTTGATGATTAGTTATATAACACTAAGCAAATTCGAATACAGGTAGTCCTCGAGTAACGACGTTATTAAGAAACCCGAATTTCCGTGAAAGTCGGTACATTAATAAAATATAAACTCTAAAGTACAGTACGTACAGTGATATAAAAAATTTAACACTTAATAACATATAAACAAGTATTAAAAAAGATAAAACAATTCCTTACCACATGAAAGAAAAAAAGGTTTTAAAAAAGATCAAACACGAGTGAGAGAGAGAGAGAGGAGAGAGAGAGAGAGAGAGAGAGAGAGAGAGAGAGAGAGAGAGAGAGAGAGAGAGAGAGAGAGAGAGGAGAGAGAGAGAGAGAGAGGCGGTGTAAACAAACAAAATGCCGTATGTACTGAGTCTGAACTAGCCGGTCTTCCTCTCCATAACACGCAAATATAAAAAAAATATACTGTTTTAGGTATTGTACGTAAGGTACTATAAAAAATGAACAATTGCTAATCATTTTTTTTAAAAAATGCAAAAGATATGGCATGACAAGTAATATTATTAACTCCTTTATATTAACTCATGGTGTCTGCTTGAGGCGGGCGGTACCGAAAAAATTTAGGATCGATTTTAACCCACTTCCTCGTAAGCTAGCGAGTTGAAATTTTGCAGGCAGACTCGTGCCAATGATAAAAATAACGTATCAAAATTTCAGAAAAATCGAATTTACCATAATGAAATTAATGAATTTTTAGATTATCTTTATTTATCTCTATGTAACATGTTAAATATTTTTTTGCTATAGTGTCTTGGTGCGTATTATGTTGAACAATCTTTCCTATCGTGAAATAAGGTGCGTATTTTATTGACAATACTTTTTATCAACATATTGCTGATCGGTGCGCATTATATTAAACATGTTTTACGACACATAACTACAATTTTGTATTTTTGGATTGTCTTGCGCTGCGTAATATAATGAACATTCTTTTAGTTACGTCTCGTACATAAAGGACTTATAGTCAAAAACTTTTTTAAAAAAATGTTTTATCATTTTTTATTTTTTATTAGGGGCTCTTTCATAACCACGAAACAGCTTAAGTCGGGACAGGCGTAACCCAAGGATTCCCTGTAGTTATAAAACTGAACGTGATCTATCAAATTTATTTTAAAAATCTCATAATATCAGTTTATCAATAATACAATTAAGTAATATGCATCCTGTTACAACATATTTTAATAACAAACATATAGTAGAGACTGTAGAGGTCTTGTAACAATTGTGTTTATAATATTGAGAGTGGAATCAGTAGACACAGGAGAGTGGAGACAATAGATAAATGTCTCAATGTTATGCCGTGTGATGAAAGCCTTGAGGTTATTTGTTTACGGGAATAACATTTAATTTTAGAACTTTGACTTGAAAATATAAATAATTTAAATTTATGAATCCTTATAAGTACTCTCGTCTACAACTAACAAAAATCAGATCACGTGACTAAAGTCTCATGTCGAAGTGTGTTTAATTTCTGCTGTAAAGATATTTCAAGGTAATAATTTTAAACTGGCGTAAATAAATAATGTAATGAATTCCCGAACCAAGTCAAAGTATATTAGATTTAAAATATATTTGATTTTATAATAATGATTTTTGTGTGAAAAAATCCTGCCTTTGTCAATTCTAGTATACATTTGATACTCATTATATTAATAAAAAATATATATGTATATATATATATATATATATATATATTATGGCTGCGGAAATTAACGATTAATTTCTCCATTAATCGTTAAAAAATTTTAACGATGCATTTTATTTTTAACCATTAATCGACACACCTTTTATAAATGTACTGGAAGTCAAAAAGTAAAATATTTCGGCCAATAAATATCAACTAATTTCCGGACGATTACACGAACATTTTGGTTTTAAACTATTGGCTGACGTGAATGTTCAAAATGTTGATAAAGGTTATTTTGTCCATTGAGAGAAATCGTTTGCCTACCTCTAAAACTTCGTTGGTCCATGTGCAAAGTTTAAAAAAATCGTCTGCAAAGTTGCACAACGTCCATTTTTTGTGCAATATTTTACAAATCTTGCTGCGCATTTATTCTAAACTCCTGCGTGATGTCGGTCAAATATCTTCGCAGCCGCGCTGCTTAAAGGGAACATTCTTACAATGATTCTAAAACTTCGCTTACATACCACCTGCAAACCAAAAATCAATTACAGTTTTGGAAACTTAAGCTGAGTCAATCTATTCTGTGCATCTATAATTTCTTCAAACTTAATTAAACTATACATTAAATTTTAAGCCTTACAACGAAGGTCATAAAATACACACGTGATTTATATTGTATGCAAGAGAATTTAATTTACATTTTAAATTGATTTTGTCTAAGGCAAAGATAATCTTATTCAACTTGCTCAGTTTTTCAACACAATGTAATAAAAAATATTAAATACACAAACTCGGTGCTTTGTGGTGCGTCACTGAAAAGAAAATCAAATTTTAATCTACCACAAATTCGATTGTAAGTATATAAAATTTGTTTTGTTCTCTCCAAAATATCCATTATTCTATATTTTGAGAGTTCAATAATCTGTTTATTGCATGTATATATTTATATATATTATTAGATACGACCCGCGATTTAGCATACGCCGCAGATTTACTCATAGATAGTTCAAAGTAAAGGGGGAGGGTGGAGAACGGACACACACAGTAGCACGAACAAATGGGAACAATGCAAGTGAACGTTAGGGGGGGGACGACCGCCGAAGCATTTTGGGAAGTATTTCGGATATCGCGACAATTTCTGCCCAGCCTCCATTTAATCCTGACGTATGTATGTACTGAGCGTGTTGTTGAGGAGGGTCTGTGACTACTTTTCCGTCTCTGAGAACAACGGAAAGCACGTCACCGAAGTTATCCCAATGTTGAAAAACAAATATTACAGCCATGTTGCCAATGTCGAGAGCAACAATTTTGTCAATGTTATTTTCCCAGATATATATGCGACAGATAGAAACAAAAAGTAACCTGATGAAAGAATAGGTATAACATTGATCGAAGTGGGTTATTTTCGTGCAAGATATATTACTTTGTGTTAATGCTCGCTAAGAAGGGTCATAAACATAAACATTTTTTTTAAAAACTCACAAAAAATTTTTTTGCCGCTGGGGCTTTAACCTAAGACATTCCGCATGTCAAGCGGATATAATAACCCATACACTACGAAATACATGTAATCTGTAAAGGAACAACGAAACTGAATACAAAAACTTTGCTGGTCTCAAGACATTCCCCACCCCTCTACGACCTTCTCTTGCCAACCGTTAAATGTGAATAGTTGACCCCAACGAGGGTCATTCGTCATGCTCATTTGCACATACTTGTGTTGGTGAATTATATATATAGATATAGTGCTATATTATAACCATCGTACGCTTCTAATATTTATTGGTTATATTTCCGAAGACTTAAAACAAAAATAACATTTAACAGCACATGTAGACTAGATACATTAAAACTATACTAAAGAAATATCCGAATTATTGATGATAGTTTAGTAAATGCTTACAGTGGCATGTGATGATAGTTTAGTAAATGTTTACAGTGGCATGTGATGATAGTTTAGTAAATGTTTACAGTGGCATGTGATGATAGTTTAGTAAATGCTTACAGTGGCATGTGATGATAGTTTAGTAAATGCTTACAGTGGCATGTGATGATAGTTTAGTAAATGCTTACAGTGGCATGTGATGATAGTTTGGTAAATGCTTAAAGTGGCATGTGATGATAGTTTAGTAAATGCTTACAGTGGCATGTGATGATAGTTTAGTAAATGTTTACAGTGGCATGTGATGATAGTTTGGTAAATGCTTACAGTGGCATGCGATGATAGTTTAGTAAATGCTTACAGTGGCATGTGATAATAGTTTAGTAAATGCTTACAGTGGCATGTGATGATAGTTTAGTAAATGTTTACAGTGGCATGTGATGATAGTTTAGTAAATGTTTACAGTGGCATGTGATGATAGTTTGGTAAATGCTTACAGTGGCATGTGATGATAGTTTAGTAAATGCTTACAGTGGCATGTGATGATAGTTTAGTAAATGCTTACAGTGGCATGTGATGATAGTTTGGTAAATGCTTACAGTGGCATGTGATGATAGTTTAGTAAATGCTTACAGTGGCATGTGATGATAGTTTAGTAAATGCTTACAGTGCATGTGATGATAGTTTAGTAAATGCTTACAGTGGCATGTGATGATAGTTTAGTAAATGCTTACAGTGGCATGTGATGATAGTTTGGTAAATGCTTAAAGTGGCATGTGATGATAGTTTAGTAAATGCTTACAGTGGCATGTGATGATAGTTTAGTAAATGTTTACAGTGGCATGTGATGATAGTTTGGTAAATGCTTACAGTGGCATGCGATGATAGTTTAGTAAATGCTTACAGTGGCATGTGATGATAGTTTAGTAAATGCTTACAGTGGCATGTGATGATAGTTTAGTAAATGTTTACAGTGGCATGTGATGATAGTTTAGTAAATGTTTACAGTGGCATGTGATGATAGTTTGGTAAATGCTTACAGTGGCATGTGATGATAGTTTAGTAAATGCTTACAGTGGCATGTGATGATAGTTTAGTAAATGCTTACAGTGGGATGTGATGATAGTTTGGTAAATGCTTAAAGTGGCATGTGATGATAGTTTAGTAAATGCTTACAGTGGCATGTGATGATAGTTTAGTAAATCTTTACAGTGGCATGTGATGATAGTTTGGTAAATGCTTACAGTGGCATGCGATGATAGTTTAGTAAATGCTTACAGTGGCATGTGATGATAGTTTAGTAAATGCTTACAGTGGCATGTGATGATAGTTTAGTAAATGTTTACAGTGGCTTGTGATGATAGTTTAGTAAATGTTTACAGTGGCATGTGATGATAGTTTGGTAAATGCTTACAGTGGCATGTGATGATAGTTTAGTAAATGCTTACAGTGGCATGTGATGATAGTTTAGTAAATGCTTACAGTGGCATGTGATGATAGTTTGGTAAATGCTTACAGTGGCATGTGATGATAGTTTAGTAAATGCTTACAGTGGCATGTGATGATAGTTTAGTAAATGTTTACAGTGGCATGTGATGATAGTTAGGTAAATGCTTACAGTGGCATGCGATGATAGTTTAGTAAATGCTTACAGTGGCATGTGATGATAGTTTAGTAAATGCTTACAGTGGCATGTGATGATAGTTTAGTAAATGCTTACAGTGGCATGTGATGATAGTTCAGTAAATGCTTACAGTGGCATGTGATGATAGTTTAGTAAATGTTTACAGTGGCATGTGATGATAGTTTAGTAAATGTTTACAGTGGTATGTGATGATAGTTTAGTAAATGTTTACAGTGGCATGTGATGATAGTTTAGTAAATGCTTACAGTGGCATGTGATGATAGTTTAGTAAATGTTTACAGTGGCATGTGATGATAGTTTAGTAAATGTTTACAGTGGCATGTGATGATAGTTTAGTAAATGCTTACAGTGGCATGTGATGATAGTTTAGTAAATGCTTACAGTGGCATGTGATGATAGTTTAGTAAATGTTTACAGTGGCATGTGATGATAGTTTAGTATATGTTTACCGTGGCATGTGATGATAGTTTAGTAAATGCTTACAGTGTCATGTGATGATAGTTTAGTAAATGCTTACAGTAGCATGTGATGATAGTTTAGTAAATGTTTACAGTGGCATGTGATGATAGTTTAGTAAATGCTTACAGTGGCATGCGATGATAGTTTGGTAAATGCTTAAAGTGGCATAAGATGATAGTTTAGTAAATGCTTACAGTGGCATGTGATGATAGTTTAGTAAATGTTTACAGTGGCATGTGATGATAAATTGGTAAATGCTTACAGTGGCATGCGATGATAGTTTAGTAACTGCTTACAGTGGCATGTGATGATAGTTTAGTAAATGCTTACAGTGGCATGCGATGATAGTTTAGTAAATGCTTACAGTGGCATGTGATGATAGTTTAGTAAATGCTTACAGTGGCATGTGATGATAGTTTAGTAAATGTTTACAGTGGCATGTGATGATAGTTTAGTAAATGTTTACAGTGGCATGTGATGATAGTTTGGTAAATGCTTACAGTGGCATGTGATGATAGTTTAGTAAATGCTTACAGTGGCATGTGATGATAGTTTAGTAAATGCTTACAGTGGCATGTGATGATAGTTTGGTAAATGCTTACAGTGGCATGTGATGATAGTTTAGTAAATGCTTACAGTGGCATGTGATGATAGTTTAGTAAATGTTTACAGTGGCATGTGATGATAGTTAGGTAAATGCTTACAGTGGCATGCGATGATAGTTTAGTAAATGCTTACAGTTGCATGTGATGATAGTTTAGTAAATGCTTACAGTGGCATGTGATGATAGTTTAGTAAATGCTTACAGTGGCATGTGATGATAGTTCAGTAAATGCTTACAGTGGCATGTGATGATAGTTTAGTAAATGTTTACAGTGGCATGTGATGATAGTTTAGTAAATGTTTACAGTGGTATGTGATGATAGTTTAGTAAATGTTTACAGTGGCATGTGATGATAGTTTAGTAAATGCTTACAGTGGCATGTGATGATAGTTTAGTAAATGTTTACAGTGGCATGTGATGATAGTTTAGTAAATGTTTACAGTGGCATGTGATGATAGTTTAGTAAATGCTTACAGTGGCATGTGATGATAGTTTAGTAAATGCTTACAGTGACATGTGATGATAGTTTAGTAAATGTTTACAGTGGCATGTGATGATAGTTTAGTATATGTTTACCGTGGCATGTGATGATAGTTTAGTAAATGCTTACAGTGGCATGTGATGATAGTTTAGTAAATGCTTACTGTAGCATGTGATGATAGTTTAGTAAATGTTTACAGTGGCATATGATGATAGTTTAGTAAATGCTTACAGTGGCATGTGATGATAGTTTAGTAAATGCTTACAGTGGCATGTGATGATAGTTTAGTAAATGCTTACAGTGGCATGCGATGATAGTTTGGTAAATGCTTAAAGTGGCATGTGATGATAGTTTAGTAAATGCTTACAGTGGAAAGTGATGATAGTTTAGTAAATGTTTACAGTGGCATGTGATGATAAATTGGTAAATGCTTACAGTGGCATGCGATGATAGTTTAGTAACTGCTTACAGTGGCATGTGATGATAGTTTAGTAAATGCTTACAGTGGCATGTGATGATAGTTTAGTAAATGTTTACAGTGGCATGTGATGATAGTTTAGTAAATGTTTACAGTGGCATGTGATGATAGTTTGGTAAATGCTTACAGTGGCATGTGATGATAGTTTAGTAAATGCTTACAGTGGCATGTGATGATAGTTTAGTAAATGCTTACAGTGGCATGTGATGATAGTTTGGTAAATGCTTACAGTGGCATGTGATGATAGTTTAGTAAATGCTTACAGTGACATGTGATGATAGTTTAGTAAATGTTTACAGTGGCATGTGATGATAGTTTGGTAAATGCTTACAGTGGCATGCGATGATAGTTTAGTAAATGCTTACAGTGGCATGTGATGATAGTTTAGTAAATGCTTACAGTGGCATGTGATGATAGTTCAGTAAATGCTTACAGTGGCATGTGATGATAGTTTAGTAAATGTTTACAGTGGCATGTGATGATAGTTTAGTAAATGTTTACAGTGGTATGTGATGATAGTTTAGTAAATGTTTACAGTGGTATGTGATGATAGTTTAGTAAATGCTTACAGTGGCATGTGATGATAGTTTAGTAAATGTTTACAGTGGCATGTGATGATAGTTTAGTAAATGTTTACAGTGGCATGTGATGATAGTTTAGTAAATGCTTACAGTGGCATGTGATGATAGTTTAGTAAATGCTTACAGTGGCATGTGATGATAGTTTAGTAAATGTTTACAGTGTCATGTGATGATAGTTTAGTATATGTTTACCGTGGCATGTGATGATAGTTTAGTAAATGCTTACAGTGGCATGTGATGATAGTTTAGTAAATGCTTACAGTGGCATGTGATGATAGTTTAGTAAATGTTTACAGTGGCATGTGATGATAGTTTAGTAAATGTTTACAGTGGCATGTGATGATAGTTTAGTAAATGTTTACAGTGGCATGTGATGATAGTTTAGTAAATGCTTACAGTTGCATGTGATGATAGTTTAGTAAATGCTTACAGTGGCATGTGATGATAGTTTAGTAAATGTTTACAGTGGCATGTGATGATAGTTTAGTAAATGTTTACAGTGGCATGTGATGATAGTTTAGTAAATGTTTACAGTGGCATGTGATGATAGTTTAGTAAATGTTTACAGTGGCATGTAATGATAGTTTAGTAAATGTTTACAGTGGCATGTACCATACAGGTCAGTTTCTAACACGACAAGTGTTATATATTATTGTTGTTTATAGTTGACCTGTGATAGACTGGTCACTAGACTCAAGGGTTACACGACAAGTGTTATATATTATTTAGTTTATAGTTGACCTGTGATAGACTGGTCACTAGACTCAAGGGTTACACGACAATTGTTATATATTATTGTTGTTTATAGTTGACCGGTGATAGACTGGTCATTAGACTCAAGGGTTACACGACAAGTGTTATATATTATTGCTCTGGGTAATTCTCTTTGGGGCACATATTGTTTCTGAAAAAAATTAAATATAAATTCGTAGTTTCGTACACTATTAATGCAATAAGTGTAGCCTTGTTTAATTTTATTACCTTTACTGGATCTATTTCATATCACAGTTGTTAATAAAATAATTATACTAATACTAAAAACTCCAACCTTTGATTAAAATTTAAAAAAAAAGAAAAAAGAAAAAAAAAGAAAAAGGAAATATGTTTTTGGGCTGTAGATAATAAAAATATTAAAGTGTATCATAACCCTTGAATTGATGGATGATGTATGTTTTCTTTTCCTGTTTAGTTGTACATGCCAGATACTACAAACACATTTTAAAATTTCCACAAAGCTAATCTGATTAATATTTTCACAGAATAATTGTAAACATACACAGTATTCAGGATACAAGACGAGTAATTGAAACAATTTATTTTCATTGTAATGCAAGAATGCATTCTACTTTTCTTTAATTAATTGTTACTGTCACAACATTTAGCCAAATAAAGTTACCGCTATGGTCAAATGGAATTTTTTTTTCAATTATCTACAGTAACTGTATATTTCTTGAATTTTTACTTTATATGTGTGACAGGGTGGAGGGGGGAGTTGAAAATGGTCAAAAAATAGCGAGACGCACATACCGGACGGCACGTATTTCAAATATTGTATTTATATTTATCACTACACCAAAAAGCACTGGTGCTGACACATTGAATATAACAATATAACAATGTACTGGAGAGAACTTAGCTTACACAAATAGTTGAATTTATGTGTTTCTATAAAAAATAAATTTACCATACTTATGATAAGGTGTATTATGAAATTTTTCTTTACTTAAAGAGTTATTGAATTTTTAATCTGAAACTGGCATTTGAAATGTTTAAATCTAAAACAAAAAAGTAGATTTTAAATCTTGATTGTTTTTAAAACTACGAAACTATTAAAATAATTGATTTACTTTTTCTTTATTTTTTGTATAATCGTTTCAGATGCGTGTAACATTTACGAAACATCTCGTTCTATTTTATTGCTTTTAAGTGGCACGCCACTTAATTTCGATCCCTATAATTTGGGATATAAATACAAATGTACGTTTTTAGTGAAAGGATTCTCCTACCCCTGGTATATTTTAATTCCATTTACAAGTCATTTACATCCTCAAAAGAATATGCACAAGGATAATATAGGAACATTCTCTTTAAATTTAAAAGAAATCAACTCACACACAAACTAAATACATATTCTTAGGAACAAAACACAATATTAAACAAAGAACATTAACAATTACTAAGTAAAATGGGGGAATATCTCTCATTATAGAAATTATAGGACAGAACACTAGAAAGGAATCATGAAATACATTAAAGCATTATTAATAAGGAAACAGATTTGTAAATTAAATAGCCATGGAGAATAGCACTGCACATTACATAGAAAGAAAACAATCATAATTTTACACAGCATGCTTCCAAGCAATACACTGCAATGAAGCGATAATACTAAAAAAAAACCAAAGAAATGTATGCACATTTAATAAAAAGACAATAGCATTAAATAGACAAACGATTATAGAATAGCAAACATTGAGGACACGTTTAATATGCACATATTGAAGAAATATTAAATCAAGAATGAATGCAGGACTTGTTTTGGACCAGCTCGTGCTGAACTTCTGTCTTCTTTGTGCTGATGTTGAGTTCATAGTTTGAGAACACTCTGGACAATGTATCCAGACTGGACAATGTATCCAGACTGGACAATGTGTCCAGACTGCACAATGTATCCAGACTGGACAATGTATCCAGACTGGACAATGCATTCAGACTGGACAATGTATCCAGACTGGACAATGTATCCAGACTGGACAATGTGTTCAGACTGCACAATGTATCCAGACTGGACAATGTATCCAGACTGCTTTGAAAGTGTGCTTTGATTTTGCGTTAAGGGTAAAATTACAACAAATATAAGGTCATGGTTGTTGTCTCATAACAGTAATTGTGTTATTTCTATTGATGATATATACCATATATTGGATTATATTATATAATAAATGTTTACATATAGTACTTGGGAGTACAAACACATAGCACGTTATTTCAATTGAGGGTATTTATTATAGAGAGGATTATATTATATAGTGCATGTTTACATTTGAATGTGGGAGTACAAAACTATATTATGGTATTTATATTGATGATATATATTATATAGAGGTTTATGTTATATGGCGTAAGCAAATATGTACTATGTGCAGAGGCGTCCCTAATGTTGGTGTCAGCCATTGCGGTAGCTCACAACTTACTCCATAGACCTCATCCAAGTCTGCCAGTACCAAATTACTGGAACATACAAAGTTTTATTTTGTTGCTGTCACCCTTGGTCATTGTGTTACACAGTGCGGTCCGCACCCACGCAACCCGACAGTGACGCCTCTGCACGTGATAGGAGTAGATGCAGTGATGCATAAAATAATGTTTCACGCAGCGTCTTAAACCAATCGTTATAAATCTGTTTTTTGTGTAAGAGAAAGAAGTAAACTACCGTATTTACTGTCTTAAATGTAACATCCTTGTTTAATTCTATTTATTTAAGTGAAGAAAATAAGGAGCATGGGAATTAAAAGGTTTTCCAGTTGCCAAGGGTGAATGGCGAGAGTCAAGAGAAATTTATATCCACAATTTTTAATTTTTTATATAATTTTATAAGACAATATCTTTTTAATAATATCACCATTCGGCCTCCGTACTTTTAATCACACTTTAGTTTTATTTGTCATGGCTCCAAGGTGAAATGTGTACATGTGTAAACATCAGATGAAACTTCAAAAATAAGGGCAAACGATCCGGCAAATGCTAGAGAACTGGAGGAAGAGGAGTCACTAGGGGGTGCGTGGGGTGCGGACCATACGGGATGACACAATGACAAGGGTTGACATCAACAGGTAAAATTATGTATGTTCCCATTATTAGGCACTGGCAGACTCGGAGAAGTTATATGGTGTATGTTCCAGTTATTAGGCACCGGCAGACTCGGGGGAGGTCTATCGGGTATGTTCCAATTATTAGGCACTGGCAGACTCGGGCGAGGTCTATGGGGTAATTCGTTAGGGTTAACAAACATGAGCTAACGCACTGGGTGACACCAACCCTTAGTGTCGCCTCTGAATTAAAGTGATGGAGGTTACTGTGAACACAGAAAACTTTTTTTCCAAAAGACTGATGTCAGCCGGTGCCATAATTACAGAATACTCACAATATGTTGATCTACACCCCTCCCATCAGTGACGTCAATAGGGATGGTTTCACTTTATGCGGTAGCTCAATGTATCACCCTCACACAACTTATCCCATGTATCTTCTACGAGTCGTCGAACGCCAAATGACGGAAAAATACATGATTTTACATGTTTGAGTCACCCCTTGTGATGGTGTAAACCGTTGCGGTCCGCACCCCTGGCACACCCTAGTGACGCCACTGCATGTTTTATAAGATACTGGTGGAACTGGCCAGACTATAACCAGTGGTTAAACTGACTTAAGTCAAACGATAGTTCCCGACAGATGGGAGAATATAACCAGTGGTTAAACTGACTTAAGTCAAACGATAGTCCCCGACAGATGGGAGAATGTAATACGTAATTAAATTGACTTAAGTCAAACGAAACTCGCCTAAGAAGACGATACCCCCACCATTTTCCGCCAAAAGTCAGAATATATCCCTTTAATTACATGGATATACTTTTATGAACCAATGAATGAACTTAGGCACTCTATTTATGTTTTAACTTAGGAAGAAAAGTTAAACTTTCTCTCAATGACGAAAAATGATTTATTTACGATTAAATAAAAATAATAAAATACTTTATATTTCGATACCTGATTGGACGTTAAATTTATTTAAAGTTATACTTTATACAAATACATTTTGGCTTTTTTAAATGCCTCCTAAAATGTTTTTATAAACATGTTGAAACAATGGCATGACATAATATATTCTTAATGAAACAATGGTATGATATAATACATTCTTAATGAAACAATGGTATGATATAATATATTCTTAATGAAACAATGGTATGATATAATACATACTTAATGAAACAATGGCATGACATAATATATTCTCAATGAAACAATGGTATGATATAATATATTCTTAATGAAACAATGGTATGATATAATATATTCTTAATGAAACAATGGTATGATATAATACATACTTAATGAAACAATGGCATGACATAATATATTCTCAATGAAACAATGGTATGATATAATATATTCTCAATGAAACAATGGTATGATATAATATATTCTTAATGAAACAATGGTATGATATAATATATTCTTAATGAAACAATGGTATGATATAATACATACTTAATGAAACAATGGCATGACATAATATATTCTTAATGAAACAATGGTATGATATAATATATTCTCAATGAAACAATGGTATGATATAATACATTCTTAATGAAACAATGGTATGATATAATATATTCTTAATGAAACAATGGTATGATATAATACATATTTAATGAAACAATGGCATGACATAATATATTCTTAATGAAACAATGGTATGATATAATACATACTTAATGAAACAATGGCATGACATAATATATTCTCAATGAAACAATGGTATGATATAATATATTCTTAATGAAACAATGGTATGATATAATACATACTTAATGAAACAATGGCATGACATAATATATTCTTAATGAAACAATGGTATGATATAATACATTCTTAATGAAACAATGGTATGATATAATATATTCTTAATGAAACAATGGTATGATATAATACATACTTAATGAAACAATGGCATGACATAATATATTCTTAATGAAACAATGGCATGACATAATATATTCTTAATGAAACAATGGTATGATATAATATATTCTTAATGAAACAATGGTATGATATAATACATTCTTAATGAAACAATGGCATGACATAATATATTCTTAATGAAACAATGGTATGACATAATACATACTTAATGAAACAATGGCATGACATAATATATTCTTAATGAAACAATGGTATGATATAATATATTCTTAATGAAACAATGGCATGACATAATATATTCTTAATGAAACAATGGCATGACATAATATATTCTTAATGAAACAATGGTATGATATAATACATACTTAATGAAACAATGGCATGACATAATATATTCTTAATGAAACAATGGTATGACATAATATATTCTTAATGAAACAATGGTATGATATAATACATACTTAATGAAACAATGGCATGACATAATATATTCTTAATGAAACAATGGTATGATATAATACATTCTTAATGAAACAATGGCATGACATAATATATTCTTAATGAAACAATGGTATGATATAATATATTCTTAATGAAACAATGGTATGATATAATACATACTTAATGAAACAATGGCATGACATAATATATTCTTAATGAAACAATGGTATGATATAATATATTCTTAATGAAACAATGGTATGATATAATACATACTTAATGAAACAATGGCATGACATAATATATTCTTAATGAAACAATGGTATGATATAATACATACTTAATGAAACAATGGCATGACATAATATATTCTTAATGAAACAATGGTATGATATAATATATTCTTAATGAAACAATGGTATGATATAATATATTCTTAATGAAACAATGGCATGACATAATATATTCTTAATGAAACAATGGTATGATATAATATATTCTTAATGAAACAATGGCATGACATAATATATTCTTAATGAAACAATGGTATGATATAATATATTCTTAATGAAACAATGGCATGACATAATATATTCTTAATGAAACAATGGCATGACATAATATATTCTTAATGAAACAATGGCATGACATAATATATTCTTAATGAAACAATGGCATGACATAATATATTCTTAATGAAACAATGGCATGACATAATATATTCTTAATGAAACAATGGCATGACATAATATATTCTTAATGAAACAATGGCATGACATAATATATTCTTAATGAAACAATGGCATGACATAATATATTCTTAATGAAACAATGGCATGACATAATATATTCTTAATGAAACAATGGCATGACATAATATATTCTTAATGAAACAATGGCATGACATAATATATTCTTAATGAAACAATGGTATGACATAATATATTCTTAATGAAACAATGGCATGACATAATATATTCTTAATGAAACAATGGCATGACATAATATATTCTTAATGAAACAATGGCATGACATAATATATTCTTAATGAAACAATGGTATGATATAATATATTCTTAATGAAACAATGGCATGACATAATATATTCTTAATGAAACAATGGCATGACATAATATATTCTTAATGAAACAATGGTATGATATAATATATTCTTAATGAAACAATGGCATGACATAATATATTCTTAATGAAACAATGGATGACATAATATATTCTTAATGAAACAATGGCATGACATAATATATTCTTAATGAAACAATGGTATGATATAATATATTCTTAATGAAACAATGGCATGACATAATATATTCTTAATGAAACAATGGCTATGATATAATATATTCTTAATGAAACAATGGTATGATATAATATATTCTTAATGAAACAATGGCATGACATAATATATTCTTAATGAAACAATGGCATGACATAATATATTCTTAATGAAACAATGGCATGACATAATATATTCTTAATGAAACAATGGCATGACATAATATATTCTTAATGAAACAATGGTATGATATAATATATTCTTAATGAAACAATGGCATGACATAATATATTCTTAATGAAACAATGGCATGACATAATATATTCTTAATGAAACAATGGTATGATATAATATATTCTTAATGAAACAATGGCATGACATAATATATTCTTAATGAAACAATGGTATGATATAATATATTCTTAATGAAACAATGGCATGACATAATATATTCTTAATGAAACAATGGCATGACATAATATATTCTTAATGAAACAATGGCATGACATAATATATTCTTAATGAAACAATGGTATGATATAATATATTCTTAATGAAACAATGGCATGACATAATATATTCTTAATGAAACAATGGTATGAATAATATATCTTAATGAAACAATGGCATGACATAATATATTCTTAATGAAACAATGGTATGATATAATATATTCTTAATGAAACAATGGCATGACATAATATATTCTTAATGAAACAATGGTATGATATAATATATTCTTAATGAAACAATGGTATGATATAATATATTCTTAATGAAACAATGGCATGACATAATATATTCTTAATGAAACAATGGTATGATATAATATATTCTTAATGAAACAATGGCATGACATAATATATTCTTAATGAAACAATGGTATGATATAATATATTCTTAATGAAACAATGGTATGATATAATATATTCTTAATGAAACAATGGCATGACATAATATATTCTTAATGAAACAATGGTATGATATAATATATTCTTAATGAAACAATGGCATGACATAATATATTCTTAATGAAACAATGGCATGATATAATATATTCTTAATGAAACAATGGCATGACATAATATATTCTTAATGAAACAATGGCATGACATAATATATTCTTAATGAAACAATGGTATGATATAATATATTCTTAATGAAACAATGGCATGACATAATATATTCTTAATGAAACAATGGTATGATATAATATATTCTTAATGAAACAATGGTATGATATAATATATTCTTAATGAAACAATGGTATGATATAATATATTCTTAATGAAACAATGGCATGATATAATATATTCTTAATGAAACAATGGCATGACATAATATATTCTTAATGAAACAATGGTATGATATAATATATTCTTAATGAAACAATGGCATGATATAATATATTCTTAATGAAACAATGGCATGACATAATATATTCTTAATGAAACAATGGCATGACATAATATATTCTTAATGAAACAATGGTATGATATAATATATTCTTAATGAAACAATGGCATGATATAATATATTCTTAATGAAACAATGGCATGACATAATATATTCTTAATGAAACAATGGTATGAATAATATATTCTTAATGAAACAATGGATGAATAATATATTCTTAATGAAACAATGGTATGATATAATATATTCTTAATGAAACAATGGCATGACATAATATATTCTTAATGAAACAATGGTATGATATAATATATTCTTAATGAAACAATGGTATGATATAATATATTCTTAATGAAACAATGGCATGACATAATATATTCTTAATGAAACAATGGTATGATATAATATATTCTTAATGAAACAATGGCATGACATAATATATTCTTAATGAAACAATGGCATGACATAATATATTCTTAATGAAACAATGGCATGACATAATATATTCTTAATGAAACAATGGTATGACATAATATATTCTTAATGAAACAATGGCATGACATAATATATTCTTAATGAAACAATGGCATGACATAATATATTCTTAATGAAACAATGGTATGATATAATATATTCTTAATGAAACAATGGCATGACATAATATATTCTTAATGAAACAATGGTATGATATAATATATTCTTAATGAAACAATGGCATGACATAATATATTCTTAATGAAACAATGGTATGATATAATATATTCTTAATGAAACAATGGATGATATAATATATTCTTAATGAAACAATGGCATGACATAATATATTCTTAATGAAACAATGGTATGATATAATATATTCTTAATGAAACAATGGCATGACATAATATATTCTTAATGAAACAATGGCATGACATAATATATTCTTAATGAAACAATGGTATGATATAATATATTCTTAATGAAACAATGGCATGACATAATATATTCTTAATGAAACAATGGTATGATATAATATATTCTTAATGAAACAATGGCATGACATAATATATTCTTAATGAAACAATGGATGACATAATATATTCTTAATGAAACAATGGCATGACATAATATATTCTTAATGAAACAATGGCATGACATAATATATTCTTAATGAAACAATGGCATGACATAATATATTCTTAATGAAACAATGGCATGACATAATATATTCTTAATGAAACAATGGTATGACATAATATATTCTTAATGAAACAATGGCATGACATAATATATTCTTAATGAAACAATGGCATGACATAATATATTCTTAATGAAACAATGGTATGATATAATATATTCTTAATGAAACAATGGTATGATATAATATATTCTTAATGAAACAATGGTATGATATAATATATTCTTAATGAAACAATGGCATGACATAATATATTCTTAATGAAACAATGGTATGATATAATATATTCTTAATGAAACAATGGTATGATATAATATATTCTTAATGAAACAATGGCATGACATAATATATTCTTAATGAAACAATGGTATGATATAATATATTCTTAATGAAACAATGGCATGATATAATATATTCTTAATGAAACAATGGTATGATATAATATATTCTTAATGAAACAATGGCATGACATAATATATTCTTAATGAAACAATGGCATGACATAATATATTCTTAATGAAACAATGGTATGATATAATATATTCTTAATGAAACAATGGCATGATATAATATATTCTTAATGAAACAATGGCATGACATAATATATTCTTAATGAAACAATGGTATGACATAATATATTCTTAATGAAACAATGGTATGATATAATATATTCTTAATGAAACAATGGCATGACATAATATATTCTTAATGAAACAATGGCATGACATAATATATTCTTAATGAAACAATGGTATGATATAATATATTCTTAATGAAACAATGGCATGACATAATATATTCTTAATGAAACAATGGCATGACATAATATATTCTTAATGAAACAATGGTATGATATAATACATACTTAATGAAACAATGGCATGACATAATATATTCTTAATGAAACAATGGTATGATATAATATATTCTTAATGAAACAATGGTATGATATAATATATTCTTAATGAAACAATGGCATGACATAATATATTCTTAATGAAACAATGGTATGATATAATATATTCTTAATGAAACAATGGCATGACATAATATATTCTTAATGAAACAATGGTATGATATAATATATTCTTAATGAAACAATGGCATGACATAATATATTCTTAATGAAACAATGGTATGATATAATATATTCTTAATGAAACAATGGCATGACATAATATATTCTTAATGAAACAATGGTATGACATAATATATTCTTAATGAAACAATGGCATGATATAATATATTCTTAATGAAACAATGGCATGACATAATATATTCTTAATGAAACAATGGTATGATATAATATATTCTTAATGAAACAATGGTATGATATAATATATTCTTAATGAAACAATGGTATGATATAATATATTCTTAATGAAACAATGGCATGACATAATATATTCTTAATGAAACAATGGTATGATATAATATATTCTTAATGAAACAATGGTATGATATAATATATTCTTAATGAAACAATGGCATGACATAATATATTCTTAATGAAACAATGGTATGATATAATATATTCTTAATGAAACAATGGCATGATATAATATATTCTTAATGAAACAATGGCATGACATAATATATTCTTAATGAAACAATGGCATGACATAATATATTCTTAATGAAACAATGGCATGACATAATATATTCTTAATGAAACAATGGCATGATATAATATATTCTTAATGAAACAATGGTATGATATAATATATTCTTAATGAAACAATGGCATGACATAATATATTCTTAATGAAACAATGGTATGATATAATATATTCTTAATGAAACAATGGTATGATATAATATATTCTTAATGAAACAATGGCATGACATAATATATTCTTAATGAAACAATGGTATGATATAATATATTCTTAATGAAACAATGGCATGACATAATATATTCTTAATGAAACAATGGTATGATATAATATATTCTTAATGAAACAATGGCATGACATAATATATTCTTAATGAAACAATGGCATGACATAATATATTCTTAATGAAACAATGGCATGACATAATATATTCTTAATGAAACAATGGCATGACATAATATATTCTTAATGAAACAATGGCATGACATAATATATTCTTAATGAAACAATGGCATGACATAATATATTCTTAATGAAACAATGGCATGACATAATATATTCTTAATGAAACAATGGTATGATATAATATTTTACAATAGATTCCGTATCTTTTTAATACATGTGTCTTTCATTTCATTTTGGATATTAAATTTGTGTTCTTCATATCTGCTTGTTCCTGACTATTTAAATACATAACTAGAAAATCGAGTGAGGCGGGACAGGGTAAATGCTATTTATATTGGTTGCAAGGCATCTCCTTCCATACGTTAGTCTACTGGACACTCATTGTGTAGTGGAAAGTACACGCCACACGCTTAGCAGCATCTCCCGACAAGGGTTAAGTGACGTCATGGAAGGCAGATGATGGATGAAGTATCACAGGAACTGGTCATCATATCAACTGAACCGCAGCCCGAAATCCCGAAAACATTTTGAGGGTCTATTAAATTAAATGGTGTTCCATAGTCTATCATTTGTTAGGTGGTCGGACACTTCGACCCCGGAGGATTCGACCCCGGACGGTTCGACCCTGCCAGTTCGACCACAGGATGTTTCGACCCCAGGACGTTTCGACCCCGGTCGAATGTAATCTTGTAATATTAGAAGCATACTATAATAATACGATGCATTATTAAAAGTATTAAACATTAATATGCACATGTAGTAGAAGTATATTTTATTACATGTTTATATATATATATATATATATATATATATATATATATATATATATATACATATATATATATGTATAAGTATATAATTATAATTTTTATAACTTTAAATATAAAGAAATGTGTTTATTGTATACAAAACACAATAAATTCAACTATAATTATTATCATAACTGAAGTGCAGTAAATTATATCGCACCAATGATGCACAAAAAGGCACCGATTCGGATGTATTTAATGGACGTAAGATAAATAACACGTTTTTATTATTTTTATTAATGTGTAATTTAAATTCTATAAGACTCAGTATTAATAAGTTGTGTTTCGTAAATGTTAAATTACATGCAAGTTAAAAATTTTTATATAAATATAAAATTAAGTGAGGCATTTACTTTTTTAAAATGTAATAATTGTTTTTATTAGTACACTATAAAAATACTTTATTTAGTGTAAATTATTTGTATTTCTAACTGCCTATTTGTCATTTTCCCTCCCTGTTATTGTCCTGATTATACTAAAGTGGCACGCCACTTTACTTCGGTCCCTAGTCCCTACATTTAGGGATGCAATGTCATTAATTTGCTAACATTCTCTTACTCTTGGAATACACTGAGCCATCTAGGAACTCGTTACGCTAGTTCAGGCTATTTATAGATTAATAAAGTTCTTAAACCTTATTCACTCAGTATGATAACAAAGTGTGCACATCAATCTGTTCCTTGTGCACATTGTTTCTGTTAGTATTAGAGTTCACTAGTGTTACTGATATGTTTATCGTGGTATTTGATGCTTGACAACAATTTTATTTCAGATATCCCTCGCTATGTCACGGTTTATTTTTCGCAAATTCACCGCTTCGTTGGTTTTAAATACAGTCGTAATATTAGAAGAGCTGTCCCAGGAAATTACACCGCCGTCTGAGGAGACATAGTATACAGTCACCGGCTGCGTAGTAAAAGTCAACTTTACCCTCATCGTCATCTTCTTTACTGCACAGAATAATTCATCATAATCAAGTCACATATAGTTTCGTGTACCACACTATAGAGATATTTGAAACTTATGTTGTATTGCTTTACAGTTGCGGTCCCTATTTCGCGGGTTTTCACCGATTGCGGGGGTCCCTGGTTCACATTAACCGCGTTAAGCGAATGGTCACTGTATGAAGTTATAAACTTTGTTACTGCAATTATATTGATCAAACCTATGAAATACTTTTTGCTACATTTTATTTTCTAATATGTAATTAATAAAACTTTATTTTAGTTATACATATTATTTTTTGTTGTTGATAATTTCGAATTTCAACCATATACATTGCGTAATGTATTCGTTTGTTTCAGACTAGTTGAATTACAAATTCATTTGTTAAAGTGGCTAAATAATGTCTCCCTGGCTTTTAAAAATTTTGTTTTCATGTTTTTAAAAACACGTAAACAAATTCAGAAATAATGGTTTAAACTTTTTCTTGTAAACAACAAATGAAGAAATATCCTACACACATGTCAAATTTTGTTTTAAAATAAATAATTTTTTGTCAAGATGGAAAACAATAAAATGTTGTTGCATGGCATTAAGTGTTCTGCATGGTGAAAGGATGTAACCATGACGATTTGCATTGTTATTCTCTTCAATATTTATCATTGTATGTATATATCTATATGTTTATATTATATGATAATATGGTGTGTTCATCATTATATTTTGAAATAAAATACCTACAAATAATTGAAAAAAAGCAAACAAACAACCAAAAATCTCATTGTTAAATTTAAATAATTCGCATTCTCCTCTTCATGTAACTAATATGTGTCAAAAGTTCCTCTTAAATAATTTAAAACTTTAATTTCTCATTACACATTATGGAATTATTTTTTCAAACTAAAATATAACAAAATCTTGAGTTTTACTATGCTTCTTTGTTGTTTCTTGAATTTATCTTAACTTATGCTATCTCGTATCGAAGCATACATAAGCTAGGCCACTCGCCAGCTACGATCTTCTGCAGACACACGCGTTCTCTCTGTTCCAACAACACGCACCAAAACATTTGGTGAAAGGTCGTTCTCTTTTTGTGCAGCCAAACAATGGAATTCTCTTCCATTACACATACGTGGTATTCAAACAACCAAGTCCTTCAAGACTGCACTTAAGACACATCTTTTCAAAATTTATTTTCAAAATTGATGAAACAACATTTCTTGTAAATGATTAACGTAGCTTATGTATAATGTACTGTAATTTTGTGTGTTTGTTGTGATACGAAAGTTAATTTAATACTTATAGGTATGTTATTTCTTTCATGTAAAGCGCTGTGAGCCTAGTTCCTTACTGGGATACAGCGCTATATAAATAATCAATTTATTATTATTATTATTATAAACAGAATATAATGTGGTCTAATATAAGATATCTGCTTACCATTTATTATGTTGCCTTGAGAAATGATAAACATTATCAAACGTTTCTGTAGCTAGATGAAGTAATTCATGATGACAGTATTGATGTAATGGACAGGTCAAGTTTATGTTGTCTACTGTCATCGGCTAAAGCCACTATTTACAATTTATTTATTGAGATTGACAGTTTGGTGAGTTCGTTGATGGCTTATAAAAACAATAGAGTGTCCATCAAAGTGCTAAGTAATAATGAAACAAGTTGTTTGAAAAACATTGGTAATTTCTAAACTAATTTGACATTTTATTGCAATAGCCAAGATGAAACTTGTTGATATATTTGACGCTAATATAATTATGAAATATCAAAAACATAAAAATAACATTAACAAGGGACATGCGCTTCTGATTAGACTCAGTATAAACAAGGAGTAGGAGAATACTAGCACCTCATTGACATTGTATCCCTAAGTGTATACAGGGAGTAGGATAATACAAACAACTCATTGACATTGTATCCAGGGAGTAAGTGTATACAGGAAGTAGGATAATACAAGCAACTCATTGACATTGTATCCCTAAGTGTATACAGGGAGTAGGAGAATACAAGCAACTCATTGACATTGTATCCCTAAGTGTATACAGGGATTAGGAGAATACAAGCAACTCATTGACATTGTATCCCTAAGTGTATACAGGGAGTAGGAGAATACAAGCAACTCATTGACATTGTATCCCTAAGTGTATACAGGGAGTAGGAGAATACAAGCAACTCATTGACATTGTATCCCTAAGTGTATACAGGGAGTAGGAGAATACAAGCAACTCATTGACATTGTATCCCTAAGTGTATACAGGGAGTAAGAGAATACAAGCAACTCATTGACATTGTATCCCTAAGTGTATACAGGGAGTAGGAGAATACAAGCAACTCATTGACATTGTATCCCTAAGTGTATACAGGGAGTAGGATAATACAAACAACTCATTGACATTGTATCCAGGGAGTAAGTGTATACAGGAAGTAGGATAATACAAGCAACTCATTGACATTGTTTCCCTTAGTGTATACATGGAGTAGGATAATACAAACAACTCATTGACATTGTATCCCTTATTGTAGGGATCGAAATCAAGTGGCTTGACACTTGAATAAGAAATATTTTTGATCATCTGTATCTCTGGAGGTATAGTTTATGTTTCTGTACCAATAAGTCATGCACATAATTTACGGAAAATGAATAAATTTCATAGTTCTATATTTATTTTTATATTTCTGATTTTAAAACTTTAATCTTAATTCTGATGCTTCATTTATATACATACTATTTTGTTAAAAACACAAGGCATTTCTGTAACAAATTTTTAAAAATGTAAATATAGAATTATATACTTACATTTAAAACTAAAACTGATTATTTAAAAATATTACACATTTTTGTTTATCTCAGCACCTGGTCCATAAAATTATTTATGTCCCGGTGCTTTGTGGTGCGGCATTGACGTGAAATACAATATTTCTGCATATCTTGTATTAATATATAGAGTTTAGATACCAAATCGGGAGTTCCCATTACCTTAAGTTTCAATAAACGTTCATTGCTAACTTCACAGATGTAATCTAAAATTTTAACAAATATAACAATTAAATAAGCTACACAAACTAATTTAGATTACATTGCCAGACTACAAGTTTATTTTATAGACATACCTTACTTTTCTACAACAGTTTTTTTTACATACTAACAGTCACGTATTCAATGGAAAGTTAGTTTCTCACATAATAATAAATCATTGTACTGTCTCTATCTCATATTTTGTGCATTGTATTGCATTTGTGCATTGCTACGTTATTTAAGACATATTTAACGACTGTGTTTGACAATTTTATACAGCAGCGGTTAACCTAACTTTGACACGAGAAATCAGTTACCTAATTCTGATTTTTTTAAATGTGCCGTCGGAATGAAAACAATCACATATTGAAAATAGATCTTCAGTTTTAAAGATAATTTTTTTTTCTATTTCAAAATAATTATCTTAGAAATATCACGTTTAAACTTACATTAAATGTTAACGTCAGTTTCCCTTCTTTGGTTTGTCATTTCGGACGTTATCTTTTTCTAGTGGCCACTACTTTTTAACAATCAGACTGACATTATTATGCAGTAGAGGACTATGCACTGTCCCACATAGAGTTGTTTATATACAATGACATCATTATAGAATTGAGGACTATGCACTGTCCCACATAGAGTTGTTTATATACACTGACATCATCATAGAATTGAGGACTATGCACTGTCCCACATAGAGTTGTTTATATACACTGACATCATCATAGAATTGAGGACTATGCACTGTCCCACATAGAGTTGTTTATATACACTGACATCATCATAGAATTGAGGACTATGCACTGTCCCACATAGAGTTGTTTACATAAAATGTGTTTCATGAGAGATCTCGGCAGCAAGTTTTCGGGACAATATTGACGCACGCTATTTTGCTTTTCGACTCTACGTTAATAATTATTTAAAAAAGCTGATTTTATTTTAGCAATAACAAGTGAAATGAGAAAACGAAATTCCACAAGGCACTCAACGATGATAGGAGAATCCTAACAATTTATCGACATTGTGTCGCTTTTTATGAGGATCGAAGTCAAGTGGCATTGTGTCGCTATTCACGGGGATCGAAGTCAAGTGACATGTGTTGCTATTTATGGGGATCAATGTCAAGTGACATTGTGTCGCTATTTATGGGGATCGAAGTCAAGTGACATGTGTTGCTATTTATGGGGATCGAAGTCAAGTGATTGTGTGTAGCTATTCATGGGGATCGAAGTCAAGTGACAGTGTGTTGCTATTTATGGGGATCAATGCCAAGTGACATTGTGTCACTTTTTATGGGGATCAATGTCAAGTGACAATGTGTCGCTATTTATGGGGATCAATGTCAAGTGACATTGTGTCGCTTTTTATGGGGATCAATGTCAAGTGACAATGTGTCGCTATTTATGGGGATCAATGTCAAGTGACATTGTGTCGCTTTTTATGGGGATCAATGTCAAGTGACAATGTGTCGCTATTTATGGGGATCAATGCCAAGTGACATTGTGTCGCTTTTTATGGGGATCAATGTCAAGTGACATCGTGTCGCTATTTATGGTGATCAATGTCAAGTGACATTGTGTCGCTATTTATCGGGATCGAAGTCAAGTGACTTTGTGTCGCTATTTATGGGGAACGAAGTCAAGTGACATTGTGTCGCTATTTATGGGGTTCGAAGTCAAATAGCGTGCACTTGGATTAAAAGTTTTGCTTTACCTTCTGTATTGCTTGGTAAAGTGGCCGTGGCTGCTTAATTATTTTAAAAAATTATTGTATACTTCTTATTTTAGTTGCAATCCAAAAAACATTATGGAAAAACTAACTGTTGTTAAGTCTCATATAATTGTAAATTATATGTTAAAGTACCCAAAGGCGTTACTTTGGGAGGGGGTTCTAAATTCTAAAGTACACCCAGGCCCCCATTTGAGGGGGCCCCAAAAAAAAGAAAATTATATTTTGTAATGATATCGAATGTCAAACTGCAAGGCCCCCAAAGAGGCAAAGCCCCCGAGCCCAAATGCCTAGCTACGCCACTGAAAATACATTTGTTTTAATCAAAAATCCTTTCAGATCAGTTTACTCACGCCCATTTTCATAGTAAATAAAGAAATTTCGTTGCTTCGTGGTGCGGGCCCAATATAAGTACACAGTGTTTTTAGTACAAAAGATTTCAGAAATAGATTCTAAATATACCTTATTTGTGAATCAATATAGTGTAATACCCAAATATATAAAGTCTTCCTAAATCTTTCATTTATAATTATTACATGGCATATGACGTAATCTTATGATCTATTTACTATCATATTCTTCCTCAAATTTCAAAAGTAGAGAGCAAATAGAGAGGTATTGTTCCTTAAATTAGAAAAGTTGGATGCAAGTCGCAACCCGTGAAAGTAAGATGAGAGGTCATCATGACCCAGTGGTCAATGTGTCAGTCCCAAGACAACATATGATTTACCACAGACAATAACGTGTCCCAAGACAACATATGATTTACCACATACAATAACGTGTCCCAAGACAACATATGATTTACCACAGACAATAACGTGTCCCAAGACATTATATGATTTACCACAGACAATAACGTGTCCCAAGACAACATATAATTTACCACAGACAATGACGTGTCCCAAGACAACATATGATTTACCACAGACAATAACGTGTCCCAAGACAACATATGATTTACCGCAGACAATAACGTGTCCCATTTGGTGGTAAATATTAAATAAAAAAGAGACGCTTTGTGCTTTGTTACGGTTAACTTTTTCAGTTATGTAAAAATATTGCTATGACATTGGTTAAAAAAATACATAGAAATTTAATGCTATTTTACTTGAAACTTAAAATTATACGAAAGTTAAATCGAATCTCTATATATATAAGACGCATTTGTTGTCTGTCTGTCTGTCTGTTCCCTAATAACTCAAGATCCAGACAACCAAATAACGTGAAATTTGGTACACGTACACAAAATTATACCGGAAAGGTTATTAAACAGGTTTCGTTCCATATATATAAGATACTGGGGCCCGGGGGCCCAAAATGTAGTTTTTCCCTATATGAGCTATATAAAATAAAAATTATTGAAAATTAAGACGTAAAATAATGACGCAAATTAATAAACATTTTGGTGTCGAGATTAACAAGAAGGCGATTATCGCCATAAAATAATTTTTTTGTTGTTGTTGCTTTGTTGTTGTTGCTTTTGTTGTTGTAGTTGTTTTGTTGTTGTTGCTTTGTTGTTGTTGCTGTTGTTGTTGTAGTTGTTGTTTTGTTGTTGTTTTGTTGTTGTTTTGTTGTTGTTTTGTTGTTGTTTTGTTGTTGTTTTGTTGTTGATGTTTTTGTTGTTGTTTTGTTTTTGTTGTTGTTGCTGTTGTTGTTTTTGTTGTTGTTGCTGTTGTTGTTGCTGTTGTTGTTGCTGTTGCTGTTGTTGCTTTTGTGTTGTTTTTGCTGTTGTTGTTGTTGTCCACATCCCTTGCCCTGCGACGACAATGTCCTTCATGTTGTTGTTGCTTTGTTGTTGTTGCTGTTGTATTTGTTGTTTTGTTGTTGTTGCTTTGTTGTTGTTGCTGTTGTTGTTGTAGTTGTTTTGTTGTTGATTTTGTTGTTTTTGTTGTTGTTTTGTTTTTGTTGTTTTTGTTGCTGTTGCTGTTGCTGTTTCTGTTGTTGTTTTTGTCGTTGTTGCTGTTGTTGTTGCTGTTGTTGTTGCTGTTGTTGTTGCTGTTGTTGTTAAACCCGGGAAAAGCCGGGTACTTGCCCCTAGTATTTAATAATTGGCTACTAAATGCCGAATACCTGGATAAAAATTTGCATTTTTTAATTAATTTTTTTTTAAAAGTCCCATAACCCCGTAGTCGTAGGGGGTTCTAATGTTTCCATTAGAACATTCTCGGGCTTGATAGACCTGGCGGCACAGATCCCTCTCCAGGTCAGAGGATATCTTTCTTAGCGTAAGTCATTCATGAACATTTTTTACTAGTCTTATATTAGCTTGCTTTTTAAGTTTAATCGGAACCGTCCGTCCAACCGTCCAACTATTTGTTTATAATTTTTTCACGTGCCTAGTTCACGCGTTGACGCCGACCGTCACTGTTCACAACCCGTACCATCCCTGCGCCCAGGGGAGATAAAAACCAGGGGAGATAATTCTGTTTCAGTCTGTAAATGTCGCGTTTGAACATAATCACTACTTTTAGTTATGTCTCATATATAAGGGATTTATAGTCAAAAGGTAAGCTGGCTTTGTACTTACTGTAAAATGCGTAGACTAAAAAGTAGAAAATTAGTGCATTTTTAATATAAGACTAGTTTTTAAAAAGTGTTTTTAAGGTCAATTATTATAATGGCTTTAACGTGGAATCGATCCCACGCCCCTCAGCTTGTGAGGCGAGCGCACTATTGACTTAAAAAATAATAATAGATTATAGATATACATTTTGTCATTAAAATTAATTTTTGACTTTGTTGTTCGTGCTATTTTAAACAAAATAAAAATCTAAAAATAAAACAATAATAAAATATAGTCCCGCGAAACGCTTTTAATTTATAAAGTTACAAACTGACCCGATGCATCGATAATAATAATATTATTTTGATCTCAGAATAGAGGACATTCAAAGTAACCAATGAGTTGTCAGAACAGAGGACATTCAAAGAAGCCAATTGGTGGTCAGAATAGAAGACATTATAAAGATTAAAGTCTATATATTATAATATGAATTAAAGCACTCTCTGATTAACATGATACAATGTTTTGATATAATAGATAAATTTGTTTCAATACTTGTCAAGATCTCATGGAATAGAACAGGAAATAAAGATTTTAAAATATATCGTGAATGTATGCCTGTCTACTTTAATTTGCGTAGCTTATCAAATAAGACAATATGTCTGTTTGCATGCGCGTGTTTTTAGAATAGTTTAAAAAGTACACTGCAAATAGCAGCATTCGACAAATAATACCAATTGTATTATTAAATGGAAATAATTATTTTTTTCTGTAAAGAATCTTTAAATCTCTTCTAACTATATACATTTATATTGCAGAATCGCTCATGTATTAGTTTGCATTTCCTGTCATCCCCGCACCAAAAAGCACCGGAACAGTTTTATTTAATATGACTTTGAAATAGAGAAAACTTAGCTGTCAAGATAAATGATAAGATTGTGGGAGTCTTTAAACTTGATATCAAAATTTAATATACAATTCTATGAGACAGGTGTTATTAACTTTAATTACCTCAATGATTTTTGAAGTAGAGCTCCTAAAATTATTATTAGAAATTTAGCACACAATAAAATTATTTTTATAAAAACTTGTATTTAAAAAGACGGAAACCAAAAATTGAAATAATTTACTGCCATGTATGTCTTGTCTAATTTATTAAACCGTTACAACCGTGAGTCTGAAATATTTCTATATATTTTAGTGGCATGCCACTTACCTTCGATCCCTATATTTAGGGATACCATATCTATTAAATTCAAGGATTGTCCTAACGCGAAATATTCTAATTCAAATGTTAACATTGTTAATTCCATATTTTATGATATATAATGTTTTCAGATGTTTAATAAAACGAGAAACAAATGAAGATAAATACAATTCGCATAATTTACCTTGTATTTGTATTCTTGCTCACATGACTCCCTATGTATTTATCATTTTATAGTAATTGTTAAAACATGAAGCTATTTCGACTCCTTATAAAACTGCACATTATCTGGGATAAAAATTCTCTTAAAATTTCATTGCATCATGTTGTCATTATAGAAGTTAAGTAATATTTTTTTTTAAAGAAATGTTTTCAATTACAAAAATAATAGAGTGTAGAACCTTTGCAACTACTATGTTAATAAAAGTAAGAGTGGGGACTGTAGACATCTTATAACATCTTTGTTCCTGACAAGAAACTCAAAATATAAGGACACGATATGCTAATAATTTTATTGGCTAAAAGCCCTGCTAACTTTTGAAAACGACCCGGATGTATTTCATGTGCTGAATAAATCAACGAAAATATTGTTCCAAGAAAAGAAATAATTGACTATCAAAAATAAGTTCACGTGTTTTGTCATCTCATTTAAAGAGATACATTTCTGAAAATAATAATGACTTGTGTATCGGAGTTGGTGTAAGATATTTATTTCCCATGCAGATATATTTAAAAGAGTTAAGGATTATGTCCAAACTTGTTCATTTCCATACATTGTAACATTACTTGGTTTAGACATTTGTTTTCTTAACTAATTTATATCTGAACATGAGTATGACATGTTTTTGGAAATTTAGCTAATTTTTTAATTTAGACAAATCTATTACTAGTGTTGGAATTTGTTTTGAAATAGAACATTTCCCAATATAGACATTATAATTCAGTAATTTAGATGTTTTTTTGATTGATTCACATCCTACAAGTAGTTACAGTTATGCAGGTAAAAAGTTAGCGGTAACACTGTAGGAATGTACTCAGCGGATATGCAGCGAATTGGAGAATAGCAAATATATTTATAGACGGGGATAGAGGTCAAGTTAAGTACAATTTGATTAAATTAAATTATGGTACACGAAAAAACATTATTGATGTCATTAGATGATAAATGACTATGGCTTTATATAGCTCGACTTATTAGGTCATTACATAATAGAAGACAGATTATTGAGTTCTTTATTATTTGGTATAATTATATGATTTTGAATTATGTTTAATTTTTGAAACATTACCTGTAAATGACATTTAAAAATAGAAATATATCTACTGATCTGATGTTTCTTTCTATATATATTATTTGTATCCGAGGGTTGACAATAAAGTGCATGTATAGATTTTTTAAGAAATTACCCTGCCAGTGTTTCAACAGGTTTATAAAACAATATTTTGTATGCATCAACTGTAAAAGAACAAATTTAAAAATAATAACTTCATCTATAGTTGTATAGAGTGTAGCCTTGAATAAAAAGTGACCGTCCTATCAGACATCGTAATATGATGTAATTTTTTGTTCTATTGTATTGTAAATAAAACATATTTCCTACTTGAAGAGATGTTTTAACCTATCTGACAAACTTAAAACATCAATACAATGCCTAAAAAGTTAGTCATTTATCAGTTTATAATGTATATTCATTGTATCATAGCTGTATAATCTGACCGTTTTGTGGTGGTATTATTTCACTTTAAAATACTGTAACGTCTTTGGTATATTCTGGACAGTAATTTACTCTGAGCTCTCACATCGGTATATTTGATACGGTGGTTCAATCTGGCATGTTACACCGTATATATTCTGGACAGTGGACAGGGTTTTAAGCTGGCTAGGTATACCAGTGGGTCAAACTTATAATAATAATAATAGGAGTTATGACATTTATAAAATAATACAAATATAAATAACTTTTTCCCCCTAGTTATTGAACATATATTTACTATTGTTATCAGACCTTAAGTAGTGTGCATATTGTGTGTCTATGGATTGTTAGTTATATTGTTTGGCTTCCTTATGTCTCTTGAGACGACGGAATATTCTGTGCTCCTGTAGGATTTACGCACGTGATCTTGCAGCTTCTGCTGTGGCTGTACAAACCCACTCGCGAATGGCAGCCTTTGCTGCACTTCTGACACTGAAAGGTAGTGCTAGTGGATGGCTGAATTGCTCTGCTTTTCCTCTTTAGGCGAGTTTCATCTGCGACCTGTTGCAGGTTTCTTTCTCCTGTTTCTAGCCCAGCGGTCAATGCCTGTCTCCAACTGCACCTGTCCCCAGCGAGTTCCTCCCAGCTATTTATGTCAATGCCAATGGCTTTGAGGTCTCTCTTGCACACATCTTTGTAACGGAGGTGAGGCCTGCCTGTGGTCCTCTTTCCTTTGGCTAGCTCAGAATAGAGGATGTCCTTTGGGATTCTGCCATCCTCCAATCTGCGCACATGTCCCAACCACCTAAGCCGACGCTGGCGAAGAAGAGTTGTCATGCTTTGGATTTTTGCCCGGTGTAGCACCTCATTGTTGGTGACATGGTCCTGCCAGGTGATTCCCAGGATGCGCCGAAGACAGCGCATGTGGAAAGCGCTCAATCTCCTTTCTTGTCTGGAGTATAGGGTCCAGGATTCACTGGCATAAAGGAGAGTGCTTAGCACACATGCCCTGTAAACAGCAATTTTGGTGTTGATGGTCAGCTTTTTGTTGCTCCATACTCTTTTTGAGAGCCTGGCCATAGTTGTGGAGGCCTTGCCGATCCTTACGTCTAGGTCTGAATCAAGGGACAGGTTGTTGGTGATGTTGGAGCCAAGGTATGTAAAACGTTCCACGGCCTCAAGTTGGCAGCCATCGATGGTGATGTTGGGTGGGTCAGCGTCTTGAGCCATCACGTTGGTCTTTTTGAGGCTGATGGTTAGTCCGAAGTCCCTGGTGGCCTTGGCAAAGCGGTCCATCAGGCTTTGCAAATCAGCTTCGTTGTGAGTTGCAATGGCAGCGTCGTCTGCAAAAAGCAAGTCCCTGATGACCGTTTCACGGATCTTCGTCCTTGCCTTCAGCCTGGCCAGATTAAATAGTTTGCCATCGGAACGTGTATGAAGATAGATCCCCTCGGTTGAGGATCCAAACTCATGTTTCAACAGGCAGGCAAAAAAGATGCCAAAGAGTGTCGGGGCGAGGACGCAGCCCTGTTTGAATCCACTGAGGATATCAAATTGAGGGGAAGTTGAACCATCATACTGCACCGTGCCTTTCATACCATCGTGGAATGACTGTATAATACTAAGCAGTTTTGATGGGCAGCCAAATTTTGCCAAGACTGTAAACAGACCATCTCTGCTGACCAGGTCAAAAGCCTTTGTTAAATCGATGAAGGCCAGGTAAAGGGGCATGTGTTGCTCTCGGCACTTTTCTTGAAGTTGTCTTAAAGAAAAGATCATGTCGATTGTTGACCTTTCTGCCCGGAAACCGCACTGTGATTCAGGATATACTCTTTCAGCAAGTCTTTGCAGTTTATTTAAAACAACGCGTGCAAAGACTTTACCCACGATGCTAAGGAGAGAAATGCCTCTATAGTTGTTACCAACCAATACAAATATAAATAAAAAAGCGAAAAGGAAAACCCCAATCCTCAAGCTGGGGACCTGGAATGTTAGTTATATATTCATAACTTAACATAGCTTGATAGTATATAGACAACTCATTTTCTTAATTTGTTTTCTTTAAACACTATGGTATAACTTTGCTTGAACAAATTACACTCTGGTTCTTATAGGAAGTACAGCGTCACATTATATACGTAAATACTTAACAAAAAAATTACACACGACAGATATGATGACATCATTTACCAGCATTAAAAAACGAGCCACTACAAATTTATGTAGAAAGGGGTAGTCTATAAATGACGTCAAGCACCTAAAAAGGTGGGGAAGGGGTGGTGAAAGGGGGTTACATATTTGTGACGATGGGTGATGAGTGGAGAGGGGATGTTTAAGAAATTTAAAATCACATAAAAACGCACGACTTTAAATAAGAGCGTCACTTAAATATTTGATGGATTACAGTTTATTTACTGACGCTTTAAATGGCTTCGCGTGTGTTACGATATTAGAGTTGAGCCTTGCACTAAATACATATTTAAATTACAAAAAAATGATTTTATACTAGCACATTGTCAAATAGGTAATACGGTTTTTATGGCGGAGGGGGCAAAGTTTATGACGTCATTTATATCTATAATATATTCTTCGGCATCACAGTGAAAGTCATCATCACCTTCTTAGTCATCATTTTTATTGCACAGAATATCTATCATCAAGTCATATATAACTACGTTTACTTCCTTAATGTATCTACCGATTTCGTATAGCTTAATAATGGGTGTTCCTAGGCCGCGGACTTTCACTTATCGCGTGGGTCTCCGGTCCCCATTAACCGCGATAAACGAGGGTTTACTGTATGTTCCTAAAAAACTTTGTAACTCCACTTATATTGATAAAACGTACTGAGTATTTTTGCTTCATATTTTACATCTTAATGTTATATTTTTTAAACTTTATTTTCATTGTTAATGTAATTTTTTTATAAATATATATAGACCCAGATGTATGCAAAAATACAATTATACAGAATTGATGTTATACATGGATACATTTAAAACATATGTCTCTTGCTGGGACATACAATAGTTCATAATATATGTATGGAGTGCTCAGAATGTTCATTTACGGTTGTTTGTTACAATACAATTAAACTGGCTTGTTGTATAGATGAATACGTTGTTATCATATGACATATGTCTCTTGCTTGGACATACAATAGGTCATAATATGTGTATGGAGTGCTCAGATTGTTCATATACGGTTGTTTGTTACAATACAATAATAATGACTTGTTGTATAGATGAATACGTTGTTATTATATGACATATGTCTCATGCTGAGGGCAATTAATAAATAAATATGTTTAAGAAAGTATTTATTGGACGAAACAGTAGAGCTAAGTAATGAGTATTAAAAAACTGGTTGTAAAGAGTTCTTTTTTTTTCAAATTTCTCATTGTGCTAGTTATATTACATAACATAATTTTTATTGCATTATTTGCAATAATGCCTCATTAATAAAAACATGCCTTTTAGGACTCCACAAAAATATATATTTTTTTTTGCATCGATGTATGAAGAGGACTTATTAGGGCTATATCTAATCGACACACAAAATATGTATAATGTATCTAAGGAATTTAATACATATTTAGACGTCATCTAATTAACAAAAATTCCTAGTACATCGGGGCGTCACAAGTCACCATTGTTTAGAGCTATTTGGATATATGTGGTTGAGACAGTATTCAGACTTGGTAGAATTATATATTTATACAAATATATTAATGGTATACATATGCCAAGTAGGACACCAGAAAACAACGAACTAGTCGGCATAAAACTTTCGTCAGCAAATGTATCGCCCTCGGCATATGTATTTAGCTATTGGTAAGTAGGGCTGCCAATATTGTTGAAAAAAGCTCCCCGGGTACCCGGGTTACCCGTTCAAAACGCCGCATAATTTTCGCCGTCATGACGGCTATACAATGCAGCGTAGCCACCACCAATGTACCTCATTTCACACAGTATCTAACGGTATACTTCCAATAACATACTATTGTGTGCACCTCATTTCACACAGTAGCTAACGGTATACTTCCAATAACATACTATTGTGTGTACCTCATTTCACACAGTAGCTAACGGTATACTTCCAATAACATACTATTGTGTGCACCTCATTTCACACAGTAGCTAACGGTATACTTCCAATAACATACTATTGTGTGCACCTCATTTCACACAGTAGCTAACGGTATACTTCCAATAACATACTATTGTGTGCACCTCATTTCACACAGTAGCTAACGGTATACTTCCAATAACATACTATTGTGTGCACCTCATTTCACACAGTAGCTAACGGTATACTTCCAATAACATACTATTGTGTGCACCTCATTTCACACAGTAGCTAACGGTATACTTCCAATAACATACTATTGTGTGCACCTCATTTCACACAGTAGCTAACGGTATACTTCCAATAACATAATATTGTGTGCTACAAACTTTTATTAGCTAGCGGTATACTTCCAATAACATACTATTGTGTGCTACAAACTTTTATTAGCTAACGGTATACTTCCAATAACATACTATTGTGTGCACCTCATTTCACACAGTAGCTAACGGTATACTTCCAATAACATACTATTGTGTGCACCTCATTTCACACAGTAGCTAACGGTATACTTCCAATAACATACTATTGTGTGCACCTCATTTCACACAGTAGCTAGCGGTATACTTCCAATAACATACTATTGTGTGACACAAACTTTTATTCCTGCTGTAAATGGATTTGTCATACTCATAAACTGAATTTCAAACAAAATGTTAACAAAAATAACGTTCAGTCAGGTCATAGGGGCCCAGCAGCTTGAATGTTTATGTTCACTAGGCGGCGGTAATAACTTTTTAATTTATAAACATTAAATACTGACTACTTTGTAAAGTAAAATCAGTTTTTCTGCTAGGCCTACACAAGAAGCAAACACAAGAAACACACGTGCGGGTTTGTTAAATTGTTTCAGCGAGGTACGTCGACACTTGTGAGTGGATGGGCACAGTTTACATCACCAACCATTTAAAAACCAATCGCTGCTTTTAACTTTTAAAATTTAAATCAAGCCCAATTTGTTTTCAACACTTTGATTTGTCGAGATTTTAAAAAACAAAACAACCTTTCATTTATTTTTATTTTTACAGTAAAAATATTTGAATGAATGAAATATAATTCTTTTTAAAAAATAGATAAGTTGCTTTTTTAGTATGTCGGGATAGGAGTGGAGGAAGGAGTGAGTGGGTAGATAAGATTAATGTAGTCGAGGTATTTCAAAGACAAGTTAGCGTCCTGTCATTGATTCATTCAAAGAACCAAAATCATTTAGTGTTTTAACGATTTTTGTTTCATGTTCAGATTAAAATATCTATCAAAATAAATTGTAGTTTGTCCGGACCATACTTAATTTTCCGTTGACAGATATTTCTTCTGAAGCGTTTTCGTGTTAAACGTATTTCACAGCGAATATTTCAAAACAAAAATATAAATTAGATCAATTTTCGCGAGCCGCAATGTGAACAAAGAAGAGCCGCAGTTTGGCCACCGTTGGTATAAACATTCCAGCCACATTGTCAAGGGTACCCGGGCGCAAATTTAATACCCGGATATTTGCATGGCAACGGTACCCCGGTCCCCGTTTATAGGCTTATTGGTAAGAAGATCTATTTAACATTTTTGGTGGAGGTCCCCATACTGTTTTTATTAAATTGTTTTGTGGTCACATTTCTGTTAGAATAAAAATTTTTCCCAATGTAAGATAATCCTAGTTTGTAATTGTTAAGGTATCCCTAATAAAAGGGATCGAAGTCAAGTGTCATTCACTTTGATAAAACGCAAGTTGAAAGGTTTCTAAATGCGACTAGTATTTATTCGACATGTAAATATTTTATATTAAATAAAATTATTTTATTGTTCAAATAGTTTTAAATAAAATACACTTTAAAATCTATATTTTTTTATACCTTAATATTTTTCTTTCACAGTCTTAGCTTTCGTACTAAATATATCAATTACGTATTACAAATTAATAATACCGTGTCTCGTAGATCGATAAAGTATAATTTGATAGCATTTTTAAAAGCACTATTACAATCTTATCATCATTTTTGAAAGATAAGCTTTCTAAAGTACAACGTAATATTACATAAATCAGTACCGGTGCTTTTTGGTGCGGCGATGACTGGAAAAACAATTTGATACTAGTAAGATTTTACAATCAAAACATGTAGAGTGAAGACTAAATTTGAAAAAATAAAATCTGTCAGATATCGTTTCGTGTTTGGAGTGAGCAATGGACTTGTGTTTGTTTATAAAGAAATAATTTGTTAATATCTCTTTATTTTCATTAACATTCGTTGCACGCTTATGGCTTAAACTTTTCTTAGAGACATGAAACAAAATTGTTCTAATACAAGCAACTGGTCCGCACCCTCCCGCAGCCCCCTAGTGACCTTTTTTACTTCACAGATTGGAAACTTTCACTCTCGGTACGCCAGCCGAGCGCGCATGTCGCTGGACAATCATGACCTGAGTTAATGTAGGAAGTATGAAATGCAGAAATTTGTTTGACATCTTCCATAAAACCTCCTGCCAATGTTAGCAGAGCGGCTGCTGTAAAAAAAAATTAGGATGTTAACGATTCATTTAAATTTTTCATTTACTTTTGAAAAATTAACGATTAATTAATCGCTGTTTTTGATTAAAGCCAAAATTTAAACTTTATGATGTCATAAGTAAAACTTATTAAACGTTCTTGTTGAAAATCTAAATATTCTTGGAATGTCTCCTTTATATGTCATCTTTTAACCGAATACGCAAAAAGACAAATGTGGTGACATTATTTGGTTGAAGTGATGAGTGGGTCTAATTGACAATATAACCAGCCGAGCTGAACAATCATTCACATGGAACTGAGGTAATCGGTATGTACAAAACGTTCTTGTCAAGGAATGATATTATCGGATACAGGAGTTCATTAAGTTTTTACCATTGTAGAGGGTTATTGGATTCAGGAACTTTCATCTCATTTTTGTAACGCAATAATTCATCAGTAGAGCTTTCGTCATTTTCTGTCTCTGAGTCCGACTCCATTACTGCCGTTAAATTAAAACGCTTTTCATTTGGTTTGCTAAGTAGTCAAAGTGTTAGAACCGTGGTTGACAAACTTTATTAACTTTTTGAAAATTCCTATCAGTCAATAGTTTAAAACCAAAATGTTCGTGTAATTGTAAGGAAATTTATTATTTATCGGCCTTTTTTTTTATTTTTTACATTTTGACTTCCAATAATGTGTAAGTGGTGGATCGATTAATCGTTAAAAAATAATGTAATTATTAAAGGTTTTTAACGATGGATCGATAACTTAATCGTTAATTTCCGAATTCCTAATCTATATATATATATATTTAAAATTTGGAACACTTTTTTACTTTTGTATTTATAGAAACAAAAACGCATCAAATGTATCAGACCAAATGTTAACATTATGTAAGTTAGGATGGAAAGTTTGAAGGAACATGAATATTGAATCCAATAAAGTAATATATCTCTAAAATATTGTAAACTATTTATTTGACTAATTAAATGGTTAGTTTGCACACTCGTGACTAGTTTGGGGCTTAAATATTAAATTATAGGTATGAAGTTAAAATTAAAAATAAATTCAATAGCAAGATACATGTTATCTAATATATTAATCTAAGCCTGTGTTATTCTGGAAAGTGTTTACATTTTTTATGAATGTTGCTATGTTTGTATATATTTTTATATTACGTTTGTATGTTTGTTTGTATGCATCTATGTATGTTTTCACACTTTGTAATAATACAATCAAGAGAAAACAATATAATGAACAGCGAACAAATTTTATTGGAAGGTTAATTTTAACCTGCATATGTTTTAGTACAGTTATTTTTTTTTAAACGTATCGCACTAACACGGATGTTCTTGACACTCTTCTTTACCTAGCAACGGTAAATAATAACCTAGAATTAGCCAACAATTCATAATCATTTATTGTTTAATATAAATAATTTACGCTGAAAAAGTATATACATTAGCATTAGTTTAGTTTATCGACTAAATAAAGGTATCAGTGAAAATTGTAAACATGATAATAACAAATATTCATACAAATTATTCATCGTCTTTAAATTGATTCTTTTTTGAAATTTATTATTTATCGGCCGTTATTTTTTTATTTTGTACATTTTGACTTCCAATAATTTGTAAGTGATGGATCGATTAATCGTTAAAAAGTAATGTAATTGTTTTTCACTACTTATCAATCCAAAATGAATTGTTTGCGTATTTAAATTTAAAATATAAATAATTTTAAAATCAAATCAATGATCAATGAATCAAGTAATCATATTTTTCTTCGTTATAGAACAGTCAAACATTGTCTTAATGAAAGGAATATATATTGTAAAAACTAATGTGTGTTAAATTGTATTTCAGATCAACATTGCACCAAATAGCACTGCTACATGTTTAGTTCATACGACGTAGTACTTGAGAAAATTGAGCTGGAAAGATTAGTGAAAAAATGTAAAAGTCTTGAGGTTTTTTTGTTTTTTTTTATTTAAAATTTAATTTACCATTTAACGAGACATTGTATTATTAACTTGTATTACGTAAATGACTTTTAAGAAATGGATTCTAAAATTGAAAATAGAAATATTAAATGGCAGTGAAATATGTGTTTTAAAAATTATTTTTATGTAAAAATATTACAACTATAAAAGTAAGGTATTAACTGTTATTTATTTGGATGTGTAATTGTGTAAAATCGACGTCAGCTACATATGCTATTCACTCAATTTTTCAAAGTGGTACGCCACTTTACTTCGACCCCTAATTTAGGGATACCATATCTAAGAATTGCAAGGATTCTTCTCATGTTATTTTACGATTTTATATCGTTCATTAATACGGAACATGAGAGTAGAAAAAAACCTTAATTATCATCGTATGTGTTGCTTAGATGACTACAAACATATTTCTGAATTTAAAATTAGTAAAAAAATTGTATTTATCTCGACTTATTAGGTCAATACTTAATAAAATTCCGATTAATTTTTTTTTATGATTCCTATAATTATATAATTTGTAATTCATAATTATACTTATTTCTTGAAGCATTTCCTAAACAGAACATTTTTTTAAAAGAAATATTTCTTCTGATCTGTTGTTTCTTTCTATATGAATAATTTGTTTCCGTGGGTTAACAATAAATTGTATAGATTTTTTTCATTAAGAATGTATTATATCATGCAATTAATTCAATATGTTTATAAACAAATTGTAGAAGCCATTAAAAAGCCAATATATATTTGTATAAAGTATAACTTAAAATAAATTTAACGTCCAATCAGGTATCGAAATATAAAGGAATTTATTATTTTTATTTAATTGTAAATAAATCATTGTTCGTCATTGAGAGAAAGATAAACTTTTCTTCCAAATTTAAAACATAAATAGAGTGCCTAAGTTCATTCATTGGTTCATAAAAGTATATATATGTAATTAAAGGGATATATTCTGACTTTTGGCGGAAAGGGGGGGGGGTATCGTTTTCTTAGGCGAGTTTAACCATCGGGGTGTATTCTCACATCTGTCGTGAGGTATCGTTTGACTTAAGTCAGTTTAACCATCTTGCTATATTCTCACATCTGTCGGGAACTATCGTTTGACTTAACTCAGTTTAACCATCGGGGTGTATTTTCACATCTGTCGGGAGGTATCGTTTGACTTAAGTCAGTTTAACCATCGGGGTTTATTCTCACATCTGTCGGGAACTATCGTTTGACTTAAGTCAGTTTAACCATCGGGGTGTATTCTCACATCTGTCGGGAACTATCGTTTGCCTTAAGTCAGTTTAAACCCATCGGGGAGCATTCTCACATCTGTCGGGAGGTATCGTTTGACTTAAGTCAGTTTAACCATCGGGGTGTATTCTCACATTTGTCGTGAGGTATCGTTTGACTTAAGTCAGTTTAACCATCGGGGTGTATTCTCACATCTGTCGGGAGGTATCGTTTGACTTAAGTCAGTTTAACCATCGGGGTGCATTCTCACATCTGTCGGGAGTATCGTTTGACTTAAGTCAGTTTAACCATCGGGGTGCATTCTCACATCTGTCGGGAGTATCGTTTGACTTAAGTCAGTTTAACCATCGGGGTGCATTCTCACATCTGTTGGGAGTATCGTTTGACTTAAGTCAGTTTAACCATCGGGTTGTATTCTCACATCTGTCGTGAGGTATCCCATGACTTAAGTCAGTTTAACCATCGGGGTGTATTCTCACATCTGTCGGGAACTATCGTTTGACTTAAGTCAGTTTAACCATCGGGGTGTATTCTCACATCTGTCGGGAACTATCGTTTGACTTAAGTCAGTTTAACCATCGGGGTGCATTCTCACATCTGTCGGGAGGTATCGTTTGCCTTAAGTCAGTTTAACCATCGGGGTGTATTCTCACATCAGTCGGGAGGTATCGTTTGACTTCAGTCAGTTTAAACCATCGGGGTGCATTCTCACATCAGTCGGGAGGTATCGTTTGACTTCAGTCAGTTTAACCATCGGGGTGTATTCTCACATCTGTCGTGAGGTATCGTTTGACTTAAGTCAGTTTAACCATCGGGGTGCATTCTAACATCTGTGGGAGGTATCGTTTGACTTAAGTCAGTTTAACCATCGGGTGGCATTCTCACATCTGTCGGGAGGTATCGTTTGACTTAAGTCAGTTTAACCATCGGGGTGTATTCTCACATCTGTAGGGAGTATCGTTTGACTTAAGTCAGTTTAACCATCGGGGTGCATTCTCACATCTGTCTGGAGGTATCGTTTGACTTAAGTCAGTTTAACCATCGGGGTGCAGTCTCACATCTGTCGGGAGTATCGTTTGACTTAAGTCAGTTTAACCAGTGTTATATTCTGGCCAGCTCCAGCGGTATCTTATCAAACATGCACTTTCGTCACTAGGGTGTGCCAGGGGTGCGGACCGCAATGTGTGACACCATCACAAGGTTTGACACAATCATGTAAATTCATTTATTTTTTTTTGTTATTTTGCAGTGGAAGACTCAAAGAAGATACAAGGGATAAGTTGTGTGATGGTGACACATTGAGCTACCACATTGAGTGAAAAAAACACTTATGTCATCACTGATGGGATGGGTGTAGATCAACATCTAGTGACGTCACTGATCGGAGGGGTGTAGATAAATATCTAGTTAGTCTTTTGTAATAATTGCACCGGCTGACATCTGTCTTGTGGAATCAAAGTTTTCTGTGTTTACAGTAACCTCCATCACTTCCATCCAGAGGCGACACTAGGGTTGATGTCACCCAGTGCGGTAGCTCATGGTTGTTACCCCTCACGACTTACCCCATAGACCTCCTCCGAGTCTGCCAGTACCTAATAACTGGAACATACCCCATAGACCCTCCTCCGAGTCTGCCAGTACCTAATAACTGGAACATACCCCATAAACCTTCTCCGAGTCTGCCAGTACCTAATAACTGGAACACACCCCATAGACCACCTCCAAGTCTGCCAGTGCTTAATAATTGGAACATTCCCCATAGACCACCTCCTCCGAGTCTGCAAGTGCCTAATAATTGGAACATACTTAATTTTACATCTTGGTGTCAACCCCTGTGATTGTGTCACCCCGTTCGGTCCGCATCCCACGACAGTCACGCCTCTGCCTACAGCTCTCCAGCATTTGCCGGATCTTTTGCCCTTATTTTTAAGTGTTCATCTGATGTTTACACATGTACACATTTTTACCTTGGAGCCATGACAATAAAACTAACGTGTGCTTAAAAGTACAGAGGGCAATTGATGATTTCAAACCAAAATATTTAGGTTTGTAAAATTATATATAAAATTAAAAATTGTGGATGTTAATGTCTGTTGACTCCACCCATTCATCCTCGCCAACTTGAAAACCTTTTTTTAAAAATCCGCGCCCCTTATTTTCTACATTTAAATAAATAGAATTAACA